>CM055267.1:9302596-9332441 GCA_029237695.1 Conchocele bisecta
TAAGATTAGCGCTAATCCTATTACTTTTAGGGGATGGGATAAATGATGCTGGTGTGGCGAGGGCCTGGCACCAGATCAGGTTGTTCTAATTTCAGGACTGAATATATATTTTGATTGTAAATATTGAGTTCTGAAGTTGGGATTTACCTCTTGGACAGAGTGGTATACGGGATGTCTGAAAAGACGACCCCGTTGATTCGTCCAGCTGCCCGTGTAGACTCCCTGAGCTGGGTGTACCTCTATGTCATTGTAAGTGACGTCGTAACCCTACTCACTTCACTCACTTTCACTCACTTCTACCACCCTGTGACAAATCCACATTCGTCCCACCCCCGCTAAGCCCAGGGTCAAGGTCACGACTTGGTGCGTTCAAACCTTAACGCTGGGTAAATGGCTTATAATTTCTGTTTCCTTGCTCGGATCTGCTTCTTTACATTTCACACACGCATTGCTAACAATGGTTCTCTGCCGCCCTTGTGTGACACTCCACATTCCGTCCCGCTCCACACTAGCGAGTCATCGTCACAGACTGTTGGCTGGCGTTCGAAACCTTAACGCTGGGTAAATGGCTATAATTTCTGTTTCCTTGCTTCTGGATCTGCGTTCACATTTCACACCCGCATTGCTCCCCATGTGTCTCTAACCCACGCCCGGTGTGACCAACTCACATTCGTCCCGACCCCGCTAAGCCAGGGTCAAGGTCACAGACTTGTGCGTTCGAAACCTTAACGCTAGGGTATATGTCCTTGTAATTTCTGTTTCCTCCCGCTCGCGGATCTGCGTCACATTCACACACGCATTGCTCCAATCGTCCTCTACCGCCCTGTGACAAATCCACATTCGTCTGCCCTGCTAAGCCCAGGGTCAAGGTCACAGACTTGGTGCTTTTGAAACCTTAACGCTGGTATGGCTTATAATTTCTGTTTCCTTGCTCGGATTGCTTCACATTTTCAACACTTGCTCCAATGGTCCTCACCGCCCTGTGACAAATCCACATTCGTCCGCTAAGCCAGGGTCAAGGTTCACAGACTTAGTGCGTTCGAAACCTTAACGCTGGGTAAATGGCTAATTTCTAATTTCCTTGCTCGGTCTGCTTCACATTTCACATCATTGCTCCAATGGGTCTTACCGCCCGTGACAAATCCACATTCGCCCGCGCTAAGGGGTCAATGGTACATACGGGCTTCGAACCTTAACGCTGGGTAAATGGCTTATAATTTCTGTTTCCTTGCTCGGATCTGCTTCACATTTCTTTCACACATTGCTCAATGGTCCTCTACCGCCCTGTGACAAAATCCAACTTCGTCCCGCCCGCTAAGCCCGGGTCCAAGGTACATACTCCGGTGCATTCTAAACCTCGCTGGGTAAAGGCTTATAAATGTTTTCCTTGCTCCGGATTTGTTCATTTCACACACGCATTGCTCCAATGGTCCTCTACCGCCCGTGACAAATCCAACTTTGTTCCCACCGCTAAGCCCAGGTCAAGGTCACAGACTTGGTTCGGTTCCAAACCTAAACGCTTGGGAAATGGCTTGTTATGCCCCCGCCACCGAATGTGAAGCATATAGTGTTACCGGTGTCCGTACGTACGTACGTACGTACGTACGTCCCGAAACCTTAACGCTGGGTAAATGGCTTATAATGTTTCCTTGCTCGGATCTGCTTCACATTTCACACACGCATTGCTCCAATCGTCCTCTACCGCCCTGTGACAAATCCACATTCGTCCCGCCCCCGCTAAGCCCAGGGTCAAGGTCACAGACTTGGTGCGTTCTTCGACCTTAACGCTGTAAATGGCTTAATTTTCTGTTTCCTTGCTCGGATCTGCTTACATTTCACACACATGCTCCAATCGTCCTCTACCGCCCTGTGACAATCCACATTCGTCCTGCTCCCGCTTAAGCCCAGGGTCAAGGTCACAGACTTGGTGCTTTTGAAACTTACGCTGGGAAATAGCTATAATTTCTGTTTCCTTGCTCGGATCTTGCCACACACAGCATTGCTCCAAGGGTCCTCTACCGCCCAGTGACATCCACATTCGTCCCGCCCCCGCTAAGCCCAGGGTCAAGGTCACAGACTTGGTTCATTCGAAACCTTAACGCTGGGTAAATGCTTATAATTCTGTTTCCTTGCTCGGATCTGCTTCATTTCACAACACGCATTGCTCCAATGGTCCTCTACCGCCCTGTGGGACAAATCCATATTCGTCCCGCCCCCGCTAAGCCCAGGGTCAAGGTCACAGACTTGGTGCATTCGAAACCTTAACGCTGGGTAAATGGCTTATAATTTCTGTTTCCTTGCACGGATCTGCTTTCACATTTACACACGCATTGCTCCAATGGTCCTCTACCGCCCTGTGACAAATCCACATTCGTCCCGCCCCCGCTATGCCCAGGGTCAAGGTCACAGACTTGGTGCGTTCGAAATCTTAACGCTGGGTAAATGGCTTATAATTTCTGTTTCCTTGCTCCGATCTGCTTCACATTTCACACACGTATTGCTCCAATCGTCCTCTACCGCCCTGTGACAAATCCACATTCGTCCCGCCCCCGCTAAGCCCAGGGTCAAGGTCACAGACTTGGTGCGTTTGAAACCTTAACGCTGGGTAAATGGCTTATAATCTCTGTTTCCTTGCTCTGATCTGCTTCACATTTCACACACACATTGCTCCAATGCTCCTCTACCGCCCTGTGACAAATCCACATTCGTCCCGCCCCCGCTAAACCCAGGGTCAAGGTCACAGACTTGGTGCGTTCGAAACCTTAACGCTCGGGTAAATGACTTATAATCAAATATGCCTCGTTTTCTTTGGCTGCCAGCGGGGGCATTCGTGTGCCGACAGGCCACATTTCTAGTAATTTCTGTGTCCTTGCTCGGATCTGCGTCACATTTCTCACACGCATTGCTCCAATGGTCCTCTACCAACCTGTGACAAATCCACATTCGTCCTGCCCCCGCTAAGCCCAGGGTCAAGGTCGCAGACTTGGTGCGTTCCAAACCTTAACGCTCGGGTAAATGGCTTGTAATTTCTGTGTCCTTGCTCGGATCTGCGTCAAATTTCTCACATGCATTGCTCCAATGGTCCTCTACCGCCCTGTGACAAATCCACATTTGTCCTGCCCCCACTAAGCACAGGGTCAAGGTCACAGACTTGGTGCGTTTGAAACCTTAACGCTCGGGTAAATGGCTTGTAATTTCTGTTTCCTTGCTCAGATCTGCTTCACATTTCACACACGCATTGCTCCAATACTCCTCTACCGCCCTGTGACAAATCCACATTCGTCCCACCCCCGCTAAGCCCAGGGTCAAGGTCACCGACTTGGTGCGTTCGAAACCTTAACGCTCGGGTAAATGACTTATAATGAAATATGCCTCGTTTTCTTTGGCTGCCAGCGGGGGCATTCGTGTGCCGACAGGCCACATTTCTAGTTCATTCTTTTTCCCACTCATGCGGCCCCAAGATCAAATGACTTAGAAGTTTACGTTAAAGTTTCTGTCAACATTTGCGTTAAAGTTTTCACATACCTACTATCTCTGTAACCGTAAGTCAGATTTGCTTGAAACTTTGTATGCTTGTTGGGTATCATCCATTCTGTGTCCCACTCATGCGGCCCCTGTGCCCCAAGGTCAAGGCCAAATAACTTAGAAGTTTGGGTTATTATAAAATCTCCATTAAAGTTTTTACAAACCTTATATCTCGACAATTGTGTCTCCAATTTACTTCCAACTTCCAATACTTCCTTTCCATCATCCATATTTTCATTCCATAGCCTGCCCATGTGATCCACATGCCAAAGGTCAAGGTCAAATGACTGAAAGTTGTGTTAAAGTTTTTACATGCCTTATATCTCCACAACACTTACTCCGATTTACTTCAAACTTCAAATAATTCTTTTTTATCATCCATATTTTCTTTCTATAGCTCATCCATGCGGCCCAAATACCCATGATCAAAGTCAAATGACTAAAATTTGCGTTAAAGCTTCTACATACCTTATATCTCCACAACCCTTAATTCAAACTTCAAATAAATACACTCCGAGACCATCAAATGCCTCGGCGGGCTCGACATGCGGGCCTCGGCCATCTGGTTATAGGAAGCTCTGGATTGGACATCCTAGGACATCGACAGTTTCTTTAACAATCATTAATTTGCCCAAAAAGAAACACTTTATTGAACCGTTTGGCTTGTGCCCAGGTGATGGCATTTTAGTAACCTCGTATCAAACCGGAAGTTCGGAACACGAGCAGTGTCATAGGTTTTCGCGACCATTTTTTTTAACTCACCTGCTCAGCGAAGCTCATGTGGGCTATTGTTACTACAATGTGTCCGTCGTCAAAAATGGGCATGGCCCGTGGGGTCAAATTGGGGTCAAGTTTTATTTTTGACCGAATATGGTCATGTCATATATCACATCGAAGGTGCATTTTTTGTCGAAATCGGATGGTTATGTCATCCAAGATGGCCGCCGAAAGGTCAAAAGGTCGTTCTTTTTTATTAGATATTTCAAAATTCTTCTTCACACGAACCGCTTGGCCCATGGTAGCCAAACTTAAAAGTTATGGTCCATGGGTGAAGCCTTTTCAGATTTGTTAAAATGGAGGTCATCCCTAATCCAAGATGGCCACCAAAGATGAAACTTTGTAGAAATGATCGATGTACAATGCTCTTTCAAAGTTGTTAAAATTGTGACACCGGGGTCAAAAATGGGCGTGGCCCGTGGGGTCAAATTTTATTTTTGACCGAATATGGTCATGTCTATATCAAATCGAAGGTATCAAAGAGGCGATCGCTCTGGTACATTTTTTGTCGAAATTGGATGGTAATGTCATCCAAGATGGCCACCGAAAGGTCAAAAGGTCGTTCTTTTAATAAAGATTCCAAACGTCTTGTTCCGATATTGGCCAAACTTCACGGTAATGGTTATTGGGTCAAGCCTTTTCATTTTTGTTTAAATGGTGGTCATCGCGAAATCAAAGATGGCCGCTGTTGAAAAGTAGGTCAAATTCTTAAAAAATCTTCACGCGAACTGCTAGGACGATTTTTACGAAACTTGGTATGTCAAATCGATAGTTAACGCTGGTTTAGATTCCTTCAAATGGTGGACCCCGGGTCAAAAATGGGCGGGGCAGGAGGGTCAAGTAGGGGTCAAATGTCACATTTGACCGAATATGGTCATGTCATATATCAAATCGAAGGTATCGACGAGACGGTCACTCTGGACATTTTTTTGTCGAAATCAGGTAATTACGTCATCCGAGATGGCCACCAAAAGGTCGTTCTTTCGATATAGATTACAAACGTCTTCTTCTCGTGAACCACTTCACAGTAATGGTTAGTGGGTCAAGCCTTTTCATTTTTGTTAAAATGATGGTCATCGCGGTATCCAAGATGGCCGCCATTGAAAAGTAGGTCAAATTCTCAAAAAAATCTTCTCGCGAACCGCCGTGATATGAATGATCGATAGCTAACGATGTTTCAGATTCCTTCAAATGGTGGCCCCCGGGTCAAAAATGGGCGCCGCAGGAGGGATCAAATTTCACATTTGACCGAATATTGTCATGTCATATATCAATTCGAAGGTATGGACGAAACGAGGAGCATTTTTTGTCAAAATCAGATGATTACATCATCCAAGATGGCCACCGAAAGGTCAAAAGGTCGTTCTTTTATTAGAGATTTCAAACGTCTTCTTCATACAAACCGCTTGGCCATTGGTAGCAAACTTCGCAGTTATGGTCCATTGGTAAAGCCTTTTCAGTTTTTGTCCCGCCTGCTTTAGCAGAAGCGGGACATAGGTGCCCGCTAACCCCAAAGGTCAAGGTCGCTGACTTAGAAATTTCTGTGTTTGGAAAAGTTAACGCTCGGTTTAATGTGTTACAACTTCTGTTTCCCTTAATGGAATGCTTCGGTATACATCAACACTGTGGTGTAACCATCTCACACACAGGGAGCCATGTGACCTTGACCTAGTTTTCATGGTTCATTGACCTACTTTTCACATGCATTCAACGTTAAGTTTTTGCGTTTAGCTCTGTTTCTAAAACTTAACGCTCAGGTTAATTCATTGTAACTTCTGTTACCCGCAATGGAATGCTTTAATATTCCATACATGCATTTGTAACAACATCCCGCATCATTCTACTGAAAGCCCATGGTGCCCGCTAACCCCAAAGGTCAAGGTCGCTGACTTAGAAATTTCCGTGTTTGGAAAAGTTAACGCTCAGTTTATGCTTTAATATTTCATACATGTACATGCATTTGTAACAACATCCCGCATCATTCTACAGAAAGCCCATGGTGCCCACAAACCCCAAAGGTCAAGGTCGCTGACTTAGAAATTTCCGTGTTTGGAAAAGTCAACGCTCAGTTTATGCTTTAATATTCCATACATGCATTTGTAACAACATCCCGCATCATTCTACAGAAAGCCCATGGTGCCCGCAAACCCCAAAGGTCAAGGTCGCTGACTTAGAAATTTCCGTGTTTGGAAAAGTTAACGCTCAGTTTATGCTTTAATATTCCATACATGTACATGCATTTGTTACAACATCGCGCATCATTCTACAGAAAGCCCATGGTGCCCGCAAACCCCAAAGGTCAAGGTCGCTGACTTAGAAATTTCCGTGTTTTGGAAAAGTTAACGCTCGGTTTATGCCTTCATATTCCATACATGCATTTGTAACAACATCCCGCATCATTCTACAGAAAGCCCATGGTGCCCGCAAACCCCAAAGGTCAAGGTCGCTGACTTAGAAATTTCCGTGTTTGGAAAAGTTAACGCTCAGTTTATGCTTTGATATTCCATACATGCATTTGTAACAACAACCCGCATCATTCTACAGAAAGCCCATGGTGCCCGCTAACGCCAAAGGTCAAGTTCGCTCACTTAGAAATTTCCGTGTTTGGAAAAGTTAACGCTCAGTTTATGCTTTGATATTCCATACATGCATTTGTAACAACATCCCGCATCATTCTTCAGAAAGCCCATGATGCCCGCTAACGCCAAATGTGAAGGTCACTGACTTAGAGAAATTTCCGTGTTTGGAAAAATTAACGCTCAGTTTATGCTTTAATATTCCATACATGCATTTGTAACAACATCTCGCATCATTCTACAGAAAGCCCATGGTGCCCGCTAACTCCAAAGGTCAAGGTCACTGACTTAGAAATTTCCGTGTTTGGAAAATTAACGCTCAGTTTATGCTTTAATATTCCATACATGCATTTGTAACAACATCCCGCATCATTCTACAGAAAGCCCATGTTGCTCACTAAACCCAAGGTTATTACAAGCTCCTTATGTACTATCAAACTGCGCTAGGCGGGACATTTTGCTCAGCGGAGCTCTTGTGTTAAAATAGCGGTCATCGTTAATCCAAGATGGCGGCCGTCTAAAAATAGCACAAAATTTAAAACAATCTTCTTCTCACGAACCAGCAGAAACATTTCTTTGAAACTTGGCAGAAATGATCGATGTACAATGCTTTTTCAAATTTGTTAAAATGGTGACCCCTGGGTAAAAATGGGGTCAAATAGGGTTCAAATCTCATTTTTGACGGAATATGGTCTTATAATATATCAAATCAAAGGTATTGATGAGGCGATCGCTGTGGTGCTGTTTTCATCGAATCGGATGATTACATCATCCAAGATGGCCGCCGAAAGGTCAAAAGGTCGTTCTTTTATTACAGATTTCAAATGTCTTCTTCATACAAACCGCTTGGCCATTGGTGGCCAAACTTCGCAGTTATGGTTCATTCGTAATGCTTTTTCAGTTTTGTTAAAATGGCGGTCGTCGTTAATCCAAGATGGCCGCCGTCTAGAAATAGCATAAATTCTTAAAAAGTCTTCTCACGAACCACCAGACTGATTTCGACGAAACCCGACAGGAATGATCGATGTACAATGCTTTTTTAAAGCTGTTAAAATGGTGACCTCTGGGTAAAAAATGGGCATGGCCCGGGGGGTCAAATAGGGGTCAACTTTTTTACGGCATATGGTTATATAATACATAAAATCTAAGGATTGCAATAAAAAGTAGACTGGAAGCATCCTGTTGTGATCTCCAAACCTCTCAAAGAGTCAAAGTTGTGTCAGATATATCTGTACATATTGCGAGACAACTCCTACCCTGGTGACTTCTCAAGTTTGTCGCATTGACATTTTGTGCCTGTCATGGGCTTATTTTGATGTTTCTGTAGTGACAACTTTACATACCAGTATTTGCTTGATTTTTAGCCAGGTTTTTTGAAAAAAAATCCAGGCTATTGGATTGGCGAAAGCTGGGCGGGCGGCGTCCACAATCAATGTTAAGTTTTCGTGTTTGAGTCCATTTCTTTGTTACTGTACCACCTAGGACCACCAAACTTTCACAGCTTCATAATCAAGGGGTGCCCACCACATATCACTATCCTACATGTTACCTCAAGGCGCGACATGCAGGCCACGGCCATCTAGTCTACAAAAAGTGGGTATAATTATGTTATCAAAGTGTCTATGCTTAGAAAAAACCTGGCCTTCGTGGCTTTGCCTCGTTTCTTGTTGTGACATTGCACAGGTGAGCAATATAGGGCCATCATGGCCCTCTTGTTTCACTTCCTGGTTCCACATCGAAAAAGGCAGCGTTACAGTAGAGCTGGCCGTTTTTGGTGTAAAATTAAAGTGCAAAATTGTTGTTTAATGATGCCTCTGTGTGTTTGTGGGTCCTTGTAGATTCACTAAATTTTGAATATATGTTCAACAATTCAATAAAAAAAAATCTACTCCAAATCACAATGTTATTATCAATCAAATTGAGCTGCATCATTATTATTGAGTATTTTGTATTTAGCATTTTTTTTTTGAGACACTAGACTTTCAATCCTCCCCACCCAAGCGCCCTCCGCCCCCTCACCACGGCCCCACCTCTTTCTGTGAGCATTTTTAGCTCGACTATTCGAAGAATAAGTAGAGCTTATGTTGTCACCCCGGCGTCGGCTTCACCATCACGCCTTGGTTAAGGTTTTTAGTCAACCTTGTATATGGAATACTACTGGCCCTACACCCACCATACTTGGACAACTTCATCTCCTAGTGATGTACATCAATAACCCCTGATCTATATTTGACCTTGACCTACATTTCCTCTTGAATTACTTAGTTAATTCCCCTTGGTTAAGGTTTTTAGTCAACCTTGGTTAAGGTTTTTAGTAAAGCTTGTACATGGAATACTATTGTGCATACAGACACCATACTTGGACAACCTTTTCTCATAGGGATGTACATCAATAACCCCTGGTCTATATTTGACATTGACCTACATGTCCTCTTCAATTACTTAGTTAATTCCCCTTGGTTAAGGTTTTTAGTCAAGCTTGTATATGGAATACTCCTGGCCCTACACCCACCATACTTGCACAACTTCATCTCCTAGGGATGTACATCGGTAACCCCTGATCTATATTTGACCTTGACCTACATTTCCTCTTGAATTACTTAGTTAATTCTCTTTGGTTAAGGTTTTTAGTCAAGCTTGTAGATGGAATACTCCTGGCCCTACACCAACCATACTTGGACAACTTTATCTCCTAGTGATGTACATCAACAACCCCTGACCTATATTTGACCTTGACCTACATTTAACCTTCAATTACCTAGTTAATTCCCCTTGGTTAAGGTTTTTAGTCAACCTTGGTTAAGGTTTTTAGTCAAGCTTGTACATGGAATACTATTGTGCATACAGACACCATACTTGGACAACCTTTTCTCATAGGGATGTACATCAATAACCCGCTGATCTATATTTGACCTTGACCTACATTTCCTCTTGAATTACTTAGTTAATTCCCCTTGGTTAAGGTTTTTAGTCAACCTTGTAGATGGAATACTCCTGGCCCTACACCAACCATACTTGGACAACTTTATCTCCTAGTGATGTACATCAACAACCCCTGACCTATATTTGACCTTGACCTACATTTAACCTTCAATTACCTAATTAATTCCCCTTGGTTAAGGTTTTTAGTCAACCTTGGTTAAGGTTTTTAGTCAAGCTTGTACATGGAATACTATTGTGCATACAGACACCATACTTGGACAACCTTTTCTTATAGGGATGTACATCAATAACCCCTGGTCTATATTTGACCTTCACCTACATTTCCTCTTCAATTACTTACTTAATTCTCTTTGGTTAAGGTTTTTAGTCAACCTTGTAGATTGGCCCTACAGCAACCATACTTGGACAACTTCATCTCCTAGTGATGTACATCAACAACCCCTGAACTATATTTCACCTTGACCTACATTTGACCTTGAATTAATTAGTTAATCCCCCTTGGTTAAGG
This sequence comes from Conchocele bisecta, assembly GCA_029237695.1. NCBI lineage: Eukaryota > Metazoa > Mollusca > Bivalvia > Lucinida > Thyasiridae > Conchocele > Conchocele bisecta. Next base: position 9,312,926 of record CM055267.1, read on the forward strand.
TTTTTAGTCAACCTTGGTTAAGATTTTTAGTCAAGCTTGTATATGGAATACTATTGTGCATACAGACACCATACTTGGATAACTTTTTCTCATAGGGATGTACATCAATAACCCCTGACCTATATTTTACCTTCACCTACATTTAACCTTGAATTACTTGGTTAATGTTTATAGTCAAGCTTGTATATGGAATACTCGTGGGCCTACATCAACCATACTTGGACAACTTCATCTCCTAGTGATGTACATCAATAATCCCTGACCTATATTTGACCTTGACCTACTTTTATCCTTGGATTACTTACTTATTTCCCCTTGGTTAAGGTTTTTAGTCAAGCTTGTATATGGAATACTCCTGGGCCTACAGCAACCATACTTGGAAAACTTCATCTCCTAGTGATGTACATCAATAACCCCTGACCTATATCTGTCATTGACCTACATTTAACCTTGAATTACTTACTTAATTTTCCTTGGTTAAGTTTTTTAGTCAACCTTGGTTAAGGTTTTTATACAGGCCGCAGCCACCTTGTTTGTCAAGCTATGTGTACTTCGACAACCCTCGTAGTCGAGCTATGCTGTTCTCCTACAGCTCTTGTTTTAATTTGAAAACCGTCTGGAGGCCAATTAAGTACGCAACATAACTAGTTGAACCCCCCCCCCCCCCCCCCCCCCCCACCCCCCCCCCCCCCCCAGTTTGCATTAAGAGGTTCGTCGGTCAATTCTGTCATAACTTCTATATCACTTTAAGGATTAGTTAAATATTTAAACTTCTGAACAACTGCCACACATGCATGCCGCCCTTAATATGACCTTCACCTTTTGACCTTCACAATTTTTTCACTCGTTAAGAAGTTTGCCAGAGTTGCTCATTTCTTTGTGGGTAACTGGTAGGAGCATACAATGGGTAATTTAATGATCGGGATTCATCCTTACCGGAATCCCGACCGGAGACCAGTTTGCGTCTTTGGCTTTCTTGTATGTGAGAGTTGTTGTACCCCTTATCTGGGTAATCTGATTAATCATAATCGAACCCGTTGGCCCGACCTTAACCCTTACACTGACCTTAACCCTTACACTGCTATCATAATGTTGTTGTTGTCTGCTGTTTATTTTCCATTTTCTTCATCAAAAACATGCTTTGTCATTTTTGAATAATTTACAACATGCTTTGACAGCAATTCAGAATCTTTTGATTCTGAAGTGCTGTCAAACCATGTTTTATTGAGAAATAAGGCAAGATATAAATGCAACAGCAGACGACAATTGTTGTGAGTAGCGGTCTAAGGGTTAAATGACCTTAGCTGCTTGATAGGCCGTTAAACACCAACAAACTGTCGTAATTTCTATATCATTTGAACGTAAACAGTTCAATACTGCATACCTGTGGACAAATGCCACACATCCATGCTGCCCTTTTTATGACCTTGACCTTCACAACTTTGAACTTTTTCACACATTAAGAAATTTGCCCGAGTTTCTCATTTGTCATCACTTCTATTTCCCTTGATGGATTACTTTAATATTTTAATACATCATACGTGTGGACAAATGCCACACATCCATGCTGGCCTTAATATGACCTTGACCGTTTGACCTTCAGAACTCCGCTTGTGAATACTTATCACTTTTGGTTAAGTAACTTTGACACAGTTTCTCCAATCTGCCACCATGGGCATTTGTGTGCCAACAAGCCACATGTCAGATCAAAGGTCAAATTACTTTAGTGTTGATCATACTACTTTTGTGGTTGGGCTATGTGACTGGTGTGGGATGGACCTGGAACCAGGATAGGATATTCTAATTTCATGGCTGAATATTGATTTTTCTGTAAATATTCAGTTCTGGTTTTGGGAATTTCTGTCATTATGGACACATTAAATATGGGATAGACCCGTTGGCCAAGCCTTAAATGACCTTAGCTGTTGATATGCCGTTAAACACAAATTATCAATCAATCCATGTATGAGAGCCACTGTTGACTAATTGTTGGCTAATTAAATGAGAGCGCACTATCTTAGTTAATCCCACTGCCGACCTTGTATTTGGAAAGATAAAAAGTTTTTGTAATTCGGTCCATTCATTGGTTCGGCCATTAATATTCAGTTTGTGAATAACTAGTAATATTTCAATCAAAACATGTTATAAGCACACCAAACAGCTCTATTCATTAACACGTTATAATCTTGACATGAACATCTTTGTGCGAAAAATAATTGAGCTACTTACTATCCAATGGTGCATGTATATTATCCGGTTTAAGATCTCGGCACAATAAACGTTGCTTTTTTTCCCTCAAATTTTAAAAATTGAATAACTCCTTAACCAATCAAGATATCTGGATGAAACAACATACATTGTTATGCATTCTTCAATACCTTTAAGTTGATACCAACCACTACCATACTGCAAAATACTATCCACTAAATTCAAAATCGACAAATTGTATTTTAGAAAATGTTGTTATTTCTGGAAATAGAAATTTGAATAACTACTTAACCAATCAAGATATCTTGATGAAATAACTCCCATTGTTTTGTATTCTTCAATACCTTTAATTCGATATACTGCACACTTATTTTGGAAAAAAATATCCACTAAATTCAAAATCGGCAATTTTACTCTTTTTTAGCTCACCTGAGCGAAGCTCGTGAGCTATTGTTACCGCAATGTGTCCGTCTGTCCGTCGTCCGTCCGTCGTCCGTGAACATTTTCAAACGTCTTCTCCTCGGTAACCATTGGGCCTATAGTCGCCAAACTTCATGGTCATGGTCCTTAGGTAGGGGGGCTACAAAATTGTTAAAATGACGTCATTATGTAATCCAAGATGGCCGCCGTCTAAAAATAGCACAAATTCTTCAAAAATCTTCTTCTCAAGAACCGCCAGCCGGATTTCGACAAAACTTGGTAGGAATGATCGATGTACAATGTTCTTTCAAAGTTGTTAAAATGGTGACCCCGGGGTCAAAAATGGGCGTGGCCCGTGGGGTCAAATTTGGGTCAAATTTTATTTTTGACTGAATATGGTCATGTCATATATCAAATTGAAGGTATCAATGAGGCGATCACTCTGGTGCATTTTTTGTCGCAATCGGATGATTATGTCATCCAAGATGGCCGCCGAAAGGTCGTTCTTTTATTAGAGATTTCAAAATTCTTCTTCACATGAACCGCATAGCCCATGGTAGCCAAACTTAAAAGTTATGGTCCATGGGTGAAGCCTTTTCAGATTTGTTAAAATGGAGGTCATCCCTAATCCAAGATGGCCACCAAAGATGAAACTTGGTAGAAATGATCGATGTACAATGCTCTTTCAAAGTTGTTAAAATTGTGACACCGGGGTCAAAAATGGGCGTGGCCCGTGGGGTCAAATTTTATTTTTGACCGAATATGGTCATGTCTATATCAAATCGAAGGTATCAAAGAGGCGATCGCTCTGGTACATTTTTTGTCGAAATTGGATGGTAATGTCATCCAAGATGGCCACCGAAAGGTCAAAAGGTCGTTCTTTTAATAAAGATTCCAAACGTCTTGTTCCGATATTGGCCAAACTTCACGGTAATGGTTATTGGGTCAAAATCGGATTGTTATGTCATCCAAGATGGCCGCCAAAATGTTTATTAGAGATTTCAAAATTCTTCTTCACATGAATTGCTTGGCCCATGGTAGCCAAACTTAACAGTTATGGTCCATGGGTGAAACCTTTTCAGATTTGTTAAAATGGAGGTCATCGCTAATCCAAGATGGCCGCCGTCTAAAAATAGCATAAATTCTTAAAAATCTTCTTCTCATGAACCGCTGGCCGGATTTTGACTAAACTTGGTAGGAATGATCGATTTACAATGCTCTTTCAAAGTTGTGAAAATGGTGACCCCGGGGTCAAAAATGGGCGTGGCCCGTGGGGTCAAATTAGGGTCAAATTTTATTTTTGCCCGAATATGCTCATGTCATATATCAAATTGAAGGTATCAATGAGGCGATTGCTCTGGTGCAATATTTGTCGGAATCGGATGATTATGTCATCCATGATGGCCACAAAAAGGTCCATTTATTCAAGATTTTGAACTTCTTTTTCTCAGGAACCACATGGCCGATGCTGGCCAAACTTCATAGGAAGTTAAGATCCTTGGGTGAAGCATTTTCAGATTTGGTAAAATGAGAGTCATCGCTTAATCCAAGATGACCGCCATCTAAAAATAGCACATTTTTTTTAAAACACATGAACTCACTGTCACATTCTCATCTAGTGTTCATGGAGTCAGGTGAGCGAATTAGGGCCATCATGGCCCTCTTGTTAGTTTAAATTTTGTTATTTCTCGAAATAAAAAATTGAATAACTTCTTAACCAATGAAGATATCTTGATGACACAACTTCCACTGTTTTGCATGTTTAAATACCTTTAATTTGATACCAAACACTCCATACTACACATTTAAAAAATCAAAAAATCTTTAAATTCAAAATCGGCAGAAAATGGTCAGAAAATTTCGGAAGTTCTCAAATTGAATAACTTCTTAACTAATCAAGATACCTTGATGAAATAACTTGCTTTTGTACTACTTCATTTCAGAGCTTTAATTTGATACCAAACAATCCATAAAAATCTAATTTAAAAAAAACAACTCCGACCCCTACCCTAGTTAGCGAACGGTAACTCGTGCAATCTACTCCTGTACCGTCCATAGGCAGAGTTACATTCAGAGGTTTCCTCTGCAGAATAGCGAATCAGATCTGATTTGCACTTTAGCAGTTAATTGTGAAAGATTTTTTAACTGAAATGAGTGTTGATATTATGAAGGTAACATATTCAAGTAATTATGACATAAATTTACATCTGTAGATGACCTGATACAGTAAATTTAAACTAGAATCAACAAGTGACTCAGTCAGTGGCAGCAAAATTTATCATGTGGGAGACGAATTCATATAAGTCATATGGCTTGTTTTCGAATCCCACCTTTCTAGTATTATAATGTATATTGTTATTTGTAATTCATAAATAAATATTGTTTAAACCAAATTTGTCATGTAACAGTTAAGATGGGGTCCATTTTCTGTAAATGCAAAAAAAAAGATTTCTAAACCTTCTAAAATGTTAAAAATTGTTTCAGAATAATTGGTTTGTATTGCTTTTATAATACTAATATTTTGTTCAGATGGAAAATATCTCAAATATGTCGCAATTAACTGTTAAAGTGTGAATCAGATCTGATTCGCTATTCTGCAGAGAAATCCTATGACTAGAATCGTAACTCTAGCTACGGACGGTACGGGAGTATATTGCAAGAGTTACCTTCACAACTAGACCCACCCCTGATCCCAGCAAAAGAAAAATAAAAAGTAAGAACGTTAAATGTTCCATTTTTTCTGTGTCTATCGTGAATCTTGTGTCCCTTTGTAGATCTTTGTACATAGACTATCCGGCGCCAGTGGGCATTTGTGTCATTAAAACTTAAATCCTACGATTTTTAGGTTAACGAACATAATCAAACCCTGATGGCGACAAATTTATCTGGTAGTCGTATATTTGCGAACTGTAACTAATGCAATCTACTCACAGGGCTCCAGATAAGGAATTAGTAATTGAGTATTGTCACTCCATCATTTCTGAAGCAATTGCGTATTTCAAAATGTTAATTGTGTAAAATAGAATCACACTACTGTTTACACATCAGCAGACCGCACTGATTGAATAGTTTGCTTCTAAATGAAAACACATCTTGGTATTTCATTAGAATTGTCTCCTTGGAGACAATTCTAATGAAATACCAAGATGTGTTTTCATGGAAAAATAAGAAAATATGCTATATTAGTGGTCTGTTTATTGTTTTCTGTAGCATGATAAAGATACCACAAAATTTTCATTGCTTTTTGATACTCACTCCTTCTGATTTCAATTGGGTTTTTGGCAATTTTAATTGGGTATTTAAGCAAATACGCACCTTATCTGGAGCTCTGTACTCCCATACCGTCCGTAGCCATAGTTCAGAGCTCCAGATAAGCTGCATATTTGCGTAAAGACCCAATTAAAATTTCCAAAAACCCAATTGAAATCAGAAGTAGTGAGTATCAAAAAGCAATGCAAAACTCCCTTCACCAATTTCAATAATATTTGCCCACAATGTCTGTCAAGGGATTAGCTTCGTAATAACGATGTCCTTTTACTATGAAGGCTGCATGAAGACATTTTCTAGTTTTGAACTGAAATGAGTATTAAAGGTGCATGCTCACTCAGTAGTACAACATTCTCTTTATATCAGAGACATCATCTGAGACATTTATGGCATTTGAATACACATTCAGTCACCATTACCACACGTATTGATTGTCATTATTATACATTTTATATCAGATGTAAATTTATACACTAATATCAGGGGCGATAACCGTGTTTCCTTGACGGACATTACTATTTATTCTCTGTATTTATTTTTTGATACTTTATAATCTGTCAAAAATATTATTTTTTCAGGTGACATTTAATTAGTGTAAATAATTAAAAAAATATATACCTCATTTGCATATGAAAATAGCCTGATATCCCCGTGAGTCACTATCAGTAAAATAATTACATGTATTACTAAATGATTATATCTGTATAGCGGTGACCCGTAATTTTTAGAACTAGTGGAATAGTGACACAATTATACACTTATTTAATCCTATTAAGAACATTCTGTGTCTACTGAGTGGGTATGTACCTTTAATATTATGAAAATAACCTATTCAAGTAGTTTTGTAAATTTACATATGTAGATGACCTGATAAAGTAAATTTAAGCTACAACTACAGCACAGTCGATGGTGTCGGCTAATTCTGCGCACCTTATTTATTTATATGGCATTACCATCTCCATATTCAGTCATAATTTTCCTGAATATTCAACGCAGTTCAAAGACGTTTGTGCAGGTAAAATGTCATAGTATTCTGACGTCAGTAAGTGACGTAAATTGTGTGATGTATGACATCACATGCATGTTGGCAACGTCACATTTGTTTCGGCTAATGCTGCGCATTTGGTAGTGTAAACAAAATGGCGAGCAGCATACTGGGTCAGCATAGCAAAATTGGTATTAAACTTAAAGCAGAACTATCCAGTGACATCATGGCAGGTTAGTTTCTTCGTTGAACAGTTAATTTAGTAAATAAGACTCATTTTGACTATATTCAGAATAACTTTTTACCAAACTATAGGAATGTGATAAAATTGTGCCACAGTGTAGCAATTAATCGGCTTGTTTATTAAAAAATCCACATAGTTTATTATGACACACGCATGGCTAAATTTGACGTGAATTGCGCAAAATTAGCCGAAATGACAATACCCACTTTTCCCAAAGGCTAAGTCGAAAAATTGGAGATAATCCATAACCGGGGTAGAATCAAAAATCAAAATTCACTTTACGCATCTACACACCATAAGGAAGGCACACACCAAGTTTCAAGTCCCTAGCTATTATGGTTAAAAAGTTTTACTTCTTACAATGCAAAATTGGGAGATTCTAAGTCAGAAAAAGGGGAGCGAGGGTCGAATAAAAAATCGAAATTCACTTTGCGCATCTACACATTGATGTTTTGAAATTGCACCGATTGACAGTGAATGGTGTTGGAATAGTTGACACACGTCCAAGGTACGATAAAAAAAACAGTGCGGGGGAATAAATAACAACTTGGCGAGTTTTTTTAATTTTTTGTTTCATTTTGTTAGGAAAATTGGGTGCGTCTTGTATTCTCATGTAGACATTTTTCCCCCAGATTTTGGACTGAAAATAGGGGTGCGTCTTATACACTCATAATTCCAGCACAAAAATATTTACACAATTCCCTAACATTTGATTGGCCCGTAGCAAGTCTCTGTCCAAAATTTATATCCCAGTAAACTCCCACGCCGAACTACTTTCCGTAACCGTGAGGCGCAGTTAAAATAATTCTTAAGAAAACGGAAAATAAACACATTTTCTTGATGAATTTATTTCAAATGCTGGAATTATAAGGAATGAATGGCCTTTTTGTGGAATTTATCGGGGTATAAACTTGGAAAAGTCGCGGGAATACTGGACGAGGCCTTAAAAAATTACAATTTTCGAGAAAAAAATCAAAAAAATTTTTTTTTTTTTTTTTTTTTGATTTTTTTTTTCGAAAATTTTAATTTTTTATCGCTTCGTCCAGTATTCCCTCGACTTTTCCAAGTTTATACCCCGATAAATTCCACAAAAAGGCCATTCATTCCTATATTGCGACCTATACACGGCAACATACAGTAAAGTAAATGGCATCCTCCAACTCTGACAGTAAATGAAAGAAATACTGAAGCAAGTGAACACCTACATGTACTTACATTGAAAATGATGCAAAATGTGCCCAAATTAAAACTAGAGCACTAATCACAGTCATCACAATATACCCACTTTTCCCAAATACTGAGTCGAAAAAGGGCAGATAATCCATGACGTACGGCTGGACACTCGTGATGAAAACAATATACCCATTTCTTTTTCAAAAAAGTGGGCATAACAACCTACTGAATGTACCTATATCTTATTTTCTAGAATGCTTCGATGTGGATTTTGTAAGACAGGGGAAGAGACGTCCGAGATCTGCGGATCGCTTCACACAGACACACTGAATGGCAAGCAGATTGCAGCTCACCACAAATGCATGGTATACTTGTAACTTGGTCCATATACCGGGCTCCAGATAAGGAATTTGATATTTGGCTCGTGACGAGCAGTCTCATCAGGATCTGCACTTTTGCAAGTAATTTTCATATTTTTAAGAACAAAAACACCCCCTTTTCATAAATTGACTACCGGTAGTTGGAAAATCATTTTATGATGGTTTAATTAGTTGCAAAATTTACATACCAAAATCCATTCCAGTTACTTCGGGATGAAAGGGTTAATTGCTTGCTGATCCTTAAAGTACGCTGTTTGTGTGTTTGCAGCAATATTCAGCCATGTTGGTGCAGTTCAAGACGGAAGGATTCGGTGGCTTCAGGATTCATGAAGTACAGAAGGAACTGAACCGGGGCAGATACTTGGTTTGTATAGTGACCTCTACATACATGTGCAAAGGTTGTCCCAATATCACGTGACATTTTTTGTATTTCTAAAATTAATCTTTCCATCGACATACCAGTTTGAAAGGAGACACAATCTGTAGCCGATTTCACCAACATTGCAAAGTATACTTTTCTAGCAAAGTATACTTTGAGGGAGTAATTTATTTTTCCCGAAATGCATTTTTAGCCAGGTTTTTTTTTTTTTGGAAAAAAAAATCCAGGCTATTGGATTGGCGAAAGCCGCACGGGCGGGCGGCGTCCACAATCAATGTTAAGTTTTCGTGTTTGAGTCCATTTCTTTGTTACTGTACCTCATAGGACCAACAAATTTTCACAGCTTCATAACCAAGGGGTGCCCACCACATATCACTATCCAACATGTTACCTTTTTTTTAACTTGACTCATTTTTTCCGCGCAGTCGACTTAGCCATTTTTAATGTTAACTTTTCGCATTTATAATGTTAAGTTTTCGTGTTTAATCCATTTCTTTGGTACTGTACCACCTAGGACCACCAAACTTCACAGCTTCATAACCAAGGGGTTGCCCACCACATACAACTATCCAACATGTGACCATTTCTTTTACCTTGACTTATTATTTCTACGTAATTGACTTAGCCATTTCAACGTTAACTTTTTAACGTACGTCTGGTTAAAGTTTTTTGGTTAAAGTTTTTTGTTATACTATATCTCTGCAACTGCTTCGCCCATTACCTTGAAACTTCACATGGGTGTTTATCATCATCCATATTTTCATTGTACCCCCCAACCGTGCGGCCCCTGTGCCCAATGTCAAGGTCAAATTACTTTGAATTTTTTTCTAAACTTTTTTTTGTTAACTATATCTCTGCAACTGCTTCAGTCATTACCTTGATACTTCACATGGGTGTTTATCATCATTGTCGCGCCTGCTTGCGGAAAGCGCGATATAGTCGGCATTTTGGCATACGTCCGTCCGTCCGTGTGTCCGTGTGTCCGTGTGTCCGGTTAAAGTTTTTTGGTTAAAGTTTTTCCATCTACTATATCTCTTTTTTTTTAGTGTCCATGCCTCGCCCCAAGGCGCGACATGCAGGCCACGGCCATCTAGTCTACAAAAAGTGGGTATAATTATGTTATACAAATGTCTATGCTTGGAAAAAACCTGGCCTTCGTGGCTTTGCCTCGTTTCTTGTTTCATATAGAACTAACGACTGCATATATTTGATGATTAAAAGTATGCAGAATTATTATACCGAATTTATTACATTATCACAGCCAAAATGGCTGTGATAATGTAATAAATTCAGTATAATCAAAATTAATAAATGTATTCTTAAATTGAAAATTTCTCCCTCAAAATATACTTTGCTATAAAAGTATACTTTGCAATGTTGGTGAAATAGGCTACTGGTTGCCTGTGGAGGAACTGTAACATTTTAAATTACGTCATCGCAACTCAATGCAAAGTTGATGTTGCATGACCCACTGTTCACAAATGCCCTCTAACCAATCGATGCCCAGTCTGACATCTTCCTATGTGTGGTAAGTTTCTGCAATGCTCCACACAGTTGGCCTGCAATCAGCATCGTTGATCACATCACAGTTGCCTGCAATCAGCATTGCGTTGATCACACACAGTTTGCCTGCAATGAGCATTGCGTTGATCACACACAGTTTGCCTGCAATCAGCATTGCGCTGATCACACACAGTTTGCCTGCAATCAACATTGCGTTGATCACACACAGTTTGCCTGCAATCAGCATTGCGTTGATCACACACAGTTTGCCTGCAATCAGCATTGCGTTGATCACACACAGTTTGCCTGCAATCAGCATTGCGTTGATCACACACAGTTTGCCTGCAATCAGCATTGCGTTGATCACACACAGTTTGCCTGCAATCAGCATTGCGTTGATCACACAGTTGGCCTGCAATCAGCATTGCGTTGATCACACACAGTTGGCCTGCAATCAGCATTGCGTTGATCACACACAGTTGCCTGCAATCAGCATTGCGTTGATCACACACACATTTGCCTGCAATCAGCATTGCGTTGATCACACACAGTTGGCCTGCAATCAGCATTGCGTTGATCACACACAGTTTGCCTGCAATCAGCATTGCGTTGATCACACACAGTTTGCCTGCAATCAGCATTGCGTTGATCACGCTTATTTTATTGTTAACAGGCCTCCAGATAAGCTTTGTGTCTAAAGCGTGTTATACCCCCTGATTTCAAAATCATTGCATATTTTACTTTTAACAACGATGTATTACCCGACAATGATTTAACATGGATATGCCCCAGATTTGTGTCATAAAATGGACTTTACTTGGTGTCAAAATCGGTACATTTACACATTTTTTACCGTGGGTGGAAGGTGGGTGCAAGCGATGGGTAATTTAACGATCGGGGTTCATCCTTACCGGAATTCCGACTGGAGACCTGGTTTGGCCCTCACATACGTCTTTGGCATTTTGTATGTGACAGTTGAATCTGGTTATACCCCTTATGTGAGTATTACGAGTATTCGTAATCCTATTTTATGAGAAGGGGCCAAGTGACTTTGGTGTGGTATGGACCTGCCACCAGGTCAGGTTATTCTAATTTCAGGGCTGAATATATTGTTTCTCGATGTAAATATTCAGTTCTGATTTTGGAATTTTCCCCCCAATGCAGCAGGTTAAAACGGGATCGAACCCGTTTGCCCGGCCTTACATGACCTTAGCTGTTGATAGGCCGTTAAACACCAACAAACAAACAAACAAACGGTTTATACCGAAATATCATCCGGATTGGCATTATTTTCCGACATAATTTTAAGGATAGTTTCCAAATCTCCAAAGCTTCCAAACTGAAAATCCAAAGCCCTACTACACCGAACAGTCGGGACATAACGTGACGGTCACGTCTCTCTGCTGTGTGCCATGATGTGATAGTATACATGTTGTCTACAACAAGATCCCCATTAGTAAACATCACAGACCACATGACCTGACATTACCGTAATAACCCTAAATATTCGGACACCATTTATTTGGGGGGAACATATACATGTGTATAGTTTCTCCACAACAGTTGGTGTGCCAATATATATAGGGTTAGTATGGGTGTACTGAACTAATCACAATAACAATGTATGTTACAATGATACAATTTGTTTTGGGAAACCCCTATTTAATTTGAGTTTTCCAAAACAAACTGTGTCCAAATATTTAGGGTAATACAGTATTTACAAATGTCACTATTCATGAAGAAACACGATTCAGTGTTGAGACATTTAAATGTGAAATTCCTCTAAATCATGTGTTTTACGGTTTAACGTGTATGTTGTGTCGTGTCCATGCTACAGAAATGTGAGGTGTGCAAAGCTGACAGGGTGAAGAAGGATCGGCTGAATGGGGCGACATCCGGCTGCGCAGTGGACATTTGTCACAAGACGTTCCACTACCACTGTGTGGCCAAACACCCGGACACCGTGGCCAAGCGGTACAGGGTGTCGCACGGCAAAAAGGTTGTCATACTGTACAGGTGAATACTCATACATTGTACGATGTTACTTGAAGCATCACATTGAGATGGTTCAAACGAGTGGTACCATATGTTTCATTGTGAAATGAAAAAAAAGATAAAAAAAAGGTATGGTATACAGAGCTCCAGATTTGTTTAAATACCCAATTAAAATTGCAAACAACCCAATTGAAATCAGAAGTAGCGAGTATTTTAAAAAAACAATAATAAATTTATGGTACCTTTATCATGCTGCAGAAAACAATAAACAGATCACAAATATAGCATATTTTTATTATTTTCCATGAAAACACATGTTGGTATTTTATTAGAATTGTCTCCAAGGAGACAATTCTAATGAAATGCCAAGATATGTTTTCATTTCGAAGCAAACTATTCAATAATTGCTGTCTGTTAATGTGTAAACCGTAGTGTGATTTTATTTTACACAATTAAAATTTGAAATAACCAATTGCTTCAGAAATGATAGAGTGACAATACTCAATTACTCAATTACTCAATTACTAATTCCTTATCTAGAGTGTTGGTATATTTTGATACCTGTGTATCAGTTTCCTGCGTGAAATGGTTAAGATTTTCTCTTCACAATCAGAGCTCCAGATAAACTTTGTGTCTAAAGCGTACTATACCCCCTGATTTCAAAATCATTGCGTATTTTACTTTTACAAATGGTTTATTGATTTTCTTCATTACTAACTAGGGAACAAATGACAAACAAATATGACAGATTTAAACATTCACTTATTTGAGCTGCAAAAAGCAAACACAGTTCGCTTTTTGCAGCTCAACTAAGTGAATTTTCAACTTTATGACATTATTTTCACTACTCAAATTGAAAATCAATGCGTATTTTCACATTGCCGTGCGTATTTTGTACTCCCAATATAATACGCCAATACAGTTGTTTCTGTCAAAATGTTCCGGGTTTATACGTGTACAAAGTGTTGTGCGTTGCGTATCCGTGGAGTTTCCGTTAGTTGCGCTTTCAAACCGGGTTTGTGACGGTCCGTACGTGAATAACGTTTTCGGCCATGCGTTTCGTTTCCCCACTCTTGCGCATGCGCGAAAGTCGAGCAAACCGTGTTCAACGCATTGAGTTTCAAAAGTGTGTAATCCGTGTACAACGGTTGTAAACGTATACAACGGTTGTACACAACGCATTGAGTTTCAAAAGCGTGTAATCCGTGTACAACGGTTGTAAACGTATACAACGGTTGTAAACGTATACCACGCTAAGGTAAACCGTTTAAACGATTTAACGCTTTCTTTGACGAACGGTTACACGCTTCTACATGTACACAGCACCGTACAGATGAAACCGTGGTATACGTATAACACGTTTCCACGGGTTTTAACGCATTACACGTTTTGGTATGCCAACCGTGTATCGCGTAGAATGCGCAGCATGCTCAGTCGTTGTTCGTGTGTGTACATGTATATATACTTCTAGACTGCAGGGCTTCTAAAATTTTCAGTTTTCCGGTTCTGGACCGATTTTTGAACTCTCAGACCGATTGAGATTTGAAAACTAGTTTTAAAAATCGGTCCGAGAAAAATTGCCAGTCGGCTGCTATTTCGCTATAAACCTTGTAAATTTATTACCGGTTTTGACCAAGTAATTTATGACACATATCCGCGGGCCATATCCCTGTTAAACCAGTGTGCAGCTCGCTGTGTATTCAGTTTCTCAATATATCGATTTTTCTTAACACGCGTGGGAGAGGTGTATAGCGGATTAGTGACTGAAATAGACTGGCTTCAGCGTAAAGATACGAGAGTTCCTAGATTCGCCATTTCTGAGGTCTACAAATACATTAAATATGCCTAAAAGCATCAATGAATGAAGAAACAAAATTAATTTTTATATGGAGGGTGTAAAATAAAAAAAATATTATTTTTTTCTTCATTAATTGAAGATTTTAGGCATATTTAATGTATTTATAGACCTCGGTCCGTTACTTCAACCTGTGATATTACACAGACGAGATTTGTGTGTCGCTTTGTGCAAAAATATCGATAACACTAAGCCCTGGCAACTAACAGGTGCTTATTGTATGACATCATTCAGCACGAGAAATGCGTCGTGACCACTCCTTTAGGCTATGTTTTGAAATGTTACTGATTGGTCAACACGCCCTTTGATGTTCCGCAGACGTCGCGAACGTGTGACTCATGGGGCAATCATGCAGTAACCCATTCCATGCTGAGGATACGATTATGTTTGCGGGAAAATATTTTCCTTCTATGCACTCAGAAGTATATGCCGCGAGCACCATTTAAACCGTCTCGTCGAGACGGTTCAAATGAGTGGTCACAACGTATACTTTCATTGAGAAATAACAAAAATAAAAATAAATTATTTAATAATTTCATACCCGTAAATGTGTATTCCGAAAGGAATGGATCACAAAAAAAAACACTGGATTATACGCAGATCTGTCGCCATGTTTCGCCGATATTGATTTCGAAAATATTTTCCGTAAATGGTGTTGAAAAGTTGACACAAAATTCAGAGTTCATGCGGAATTTCGGTGGGATTATGCACGTATCAACAGCTAATCGTCCGCATGAATAGGCAGGACACGTGACCATTGTTTATTAACAATTAATCCTTTTAAGCGCCTGTTGATCGCGAGCATTATACATTGTAATAAGCGTCTGTTTATCGCGAGCACTATACAACGTACCCCGACCATCGCGTTATAATGGAGCTACAATGTATTGTTGTTTACACCCGTATAATTCATTTTCCATATCAGGGGGCGAAATGAGTCTGCCTTACAATAATTTACATGTGCGGAATGGTGGTACATGTAGGTGCGAAACGATCCGCCTGTAAACGATCCAGGCCGAACAGGTACATGTATTCGCGATATTTTAAAAGGGACGAAACAAGGCCGCCTCGAAGCGATCGGGGCCGAACAGGTATTCGCGTTAAAACGTGTAACCGTTGTACACGTTTCAACGCTTTCATATAGCTACACGCTTCCAGGTAAAGCTTGTACACGTTTCGACGCTTTCACCTCGCTACATATGTATACGCCAAAGCGTGTTATACGCCTTGAAGCTAAACGTATTACACGCTTTAAAACGGTTTGACAATGTGTATTACACGTGTACGAACCGTATTATACGTTTAAACAACGTATACAACGCTTTTAAACTAAACGGTTTGACAATGTGTATTACACGTGTACGAACCGTATTATACGTTTAAACAACGTATACAACGCTTTTAAACTAAACGGTTTGACAATGTGTATTACACGTGTACGAAACGTATTATACGTTTAAAGAACGTATACAACGCTACAGCAAACCGTTGCGTTCGCGTTGCGTTCGCGTTGAGTTTGCAAGTGTTGTCTACGGTGGAACAAAAACGCAGACTGCACTGTACGCACCTTATCTGGAGCGCTGTTCACAATGATGTTATGTCTGCCTCATACTTTACCCAGTGAGATATGTCTACTGTTGATGGCTGTCTTATGAAGTTAAAGATTCTTTTATTTTCCTACTGTATCTGCCACTTTTAGCGCGCCTTCAAAAGATTGTGCTGGAGGCCGTTTCACTAAAAGTTGTACGACTAAAATATTCGTAAGTGCAAATTTAGGATTGTCGGTAAATTTCACTTAATGCAACTTTTACAGTTTTATCTTCTTGGTATATTTGACAAACAGCCATTGGACGAGTCCACTGTGCAAATGGTTTGCTCTGTATCCGCCTGTTTTTACCCAAAACAAACCACATTGCTTGTCTGGCAAACTCTGCGGATCATCTTCACACTTGGTATACTGGACACATCAAGTGGAGGACTATGTATAGCAAACCTTTTTTTTTGCTCTGCATCAAATCCATCTCCTATGGTAGAACCCTTATTTCACTCCAAAAAGCTTTCATTATTGAAAAGCTCCCTTACAGATGCAATTTTCCTGTGCAAAACCATTATAGGAATGAATGGCCTTTTTGTGGAATTTATTGGGGTATAAACTTGGAAAAGTCGCAGGAATACTGGACGAGGCCTTAAAAAATTACAATTTTCGAAAATTTTAATTTTTTATCGCTTCGTCCAGTATTCCCGCGACTTTTCCAAGTTTATATCCCCGATAAATTCAACAAAAAGGCCATTCATTCCTTATAATTCCAGCATTTGAAATAAATTCATCAAGAAAATGTGTTTATTTTCCGTTTTCTTAAGAATTATTTTAACTGCGCCTCATGGTTACGGAAAGTAGTTCGGTGTGGGAGTTTACTGGGATATAAATTTTGGACAGAGACTTGCTACGGGCCAATCAAATGTTAGGGAATTGTGTAAATATTTTTGTGCTGGAATTATTATTTCATTCATATTGTCAACAGCACGAAATATCCAAGGCTCGAACCTACTACGGAAATACAAGACATATTTATTAATTGTGACTGACTGGAGAAATGGGGGTTATGCGGCCAGTGTAGATCCAGACCAGCCTCTGCATCTGCACAGTCTGATCAGGATCTACACTGTTCACCATTCCATCAATAAAACACCTGTCGTGCTTCTAACAAGCATATAGATCAGTAATGATTATCCATCTGGAGCGTGCTATCTGATCAGGACTGCACTGGTCACAAATCCCATAAGACCTCTTTCTCCAGTCACAGCCACAATTAAACAGTGTATGAAGGGACAGGCTCTTACCTCACTGGCAGATCACATGACATGCAGTTGGTGGTTGGTCGGGTGAACGCGATGGCGTAAATTAATGGAATCACGATTTGCCTGGTTTTGCCCTCAGGTACGTTTTTATCTTTGACTGTTGTTACCTGGGAGTTGAATTTGGGTATTGCCAATTATAAAAGTAGTAAGATTATTACTGATCCTACTGCTTTTGGGAGGGGGGCAAGTGATTCTGGTGTGGTGAGGACCTGGCATCATATTTTACGGATTGGTGGCTGGAATAGCCAGATAGAGCGTCGGACTGCTGATCGGGAGACGCCGGTTTCGATTCCCACCTCGACCTGTTCCGAATGGTCGATTCGGCGTGTCCTTGGGCAAGACAACTTCGTGCTAGTCTAGTCCTATCGGATGGGGACTTAAATAGTGGGTGCCGATATGCAAGGTCATCGAGCCAGTGCCATCGTTAAATCAAAGCATTTACACACTTATTTTAGCTGAATATTCATTGATTATCAACAGTGGCAGTACAAAATACTCACAGCAATGTGAAAATACACATTGATTATCAACAGTGGCAGTACAAAATACTCACAGCAATGTGAAAATACACATTGATTATCAACAGTGGCAGTACAAAATACTCACAGCAATGTGAAAATACACATTGATTATCAACAGTGGCAGTACAAAATACTCACAGCAATGTGAAAATACACATTGATTATCAACAGTGGCAGTACAAAATACTCACAGCAATGTGAAAATACACATTGATTATCAACAGTGGCAGTACAAAATACTCACAGCAATGTGAAAATACACATTGATTATCAACAGTGGCAGTACAAAATACTCACAGCAATGTGAAAATACGCACTGATTTTCAAATTGTGTAATGGAAATACTGTAATAAAGTTGAAAATTTACTTTAAATAGATGTGTTTGCTTTTTGCAGCTCAACAAAGTAAATTTTCAACTGTATTACAGTATAAATAAGTGGATTTATAAGTAATAATACACTCAAATAAGTGAATGGTTAAATTTGTTTTCTGTTTTGATCATTTGTTCCCTATCTAATAATGAAAAAAATCAATAATCCTTTTGTAAAAATAAAATATGCATTTAGTTTGAAATCAGGGGGTTCAATACTCTTTAGACACAAAGCTTATCTGGAGCTCTGCCAGTTGTTATATTTTATGGAAGGCATCAGGTGGGTAGGCATATTATTACACATTATTTTTGGCTGTGACTGGAGAGATGAGGCTTATGGGATTTGTGACCAGTGTAGCTCCTGATCGAATAGCACACTCATGTAGCCAAATAATGCTATGTGTGATCGGTGTTTCCTTCATGGATTGGCAAACTGTGCAGTCTGCACAAGCTGATCTGATCTACACTGGTCGCAAACACACATAAGCCCCATTTCTCCAGTGACAGCCACATTTAACTAACTATAGTCTGTTTCACAAAACCTGCCCAAACTTTACGGCCATATAAACAATGCAAAAACAATCTTTTTATGCCACCGGGTTTCGAAGAAACGGGTGGCATATAGTGTTTGGACCGTCCGTCCGTCCGTCCGTCCGTCCGTCTGTCCGGGCACACATTAGGGTACTTATGTGGCTAGCCCCACAGGGTTATGGACTTGGTAAAGGATAGGGTTGGTTACAATTAGCCACCTAAAAAATCCTTTTATGTGGCTAAAAATATTTAACATGTGATAAGCCACATAAGTATAGTACTGTAAGAACGTCCATCCGTCCGTCCGTCCGTCCGTCCATCACACTTTTCGGTTAACCACTTTGTCACAGCTTCTCAAATATGCTGCAGGTGGCATCCGCGTTCGACAGACACATTTCTTGTTTTTTTTATAATATTTAATTAAAGCAAAATTTAAAAATGAGCCTTCTTTTTATTTCGTGAAATTTGGTCCAATATTGATTTTATTACGAAAATACAATTTCCCCATGTACATCTCCATAGACATCACAGAGTGAAGATGTCTATGGGGATTTAACATGGGAAATGTTTCTAATTTCTAATTTTTCTAATTTCAGAAATAGTGGACCAATTTTCAAAATGTAACTTGTTTTCTTAGTTAGATCATTTCCAAGATATATAGCTAGGTTTCAGAATCAATTTCTAAAATTTGTCATGTTAAATTCCCAACTCATTTTTCGTAATAAAATCAATATTTGACAAAATTTCACGAAATAAAAAGACGGCTTATTCTTAAATTTTGCTAACATTTAATATTATCTAAAAAAATATTGTTTTTGCATTGTTT
>CM055267.1:9332941-9362196 GCA_029237695.1 Conchocele bisecta
AATATTATTCCATGTACAAGCTTGACTAAAAACCTTAACCAAGGTCGACTAAAAACCTTAACCAAGGGGCCTTAACCAAGGGGAATTAACTAAGTAATTCAAGGTTAAATATAGGTCAAGGTCAAATATAGGTCAGGGGTTGTTGATGTACATGACTAGCAGATGAAGTTGTCCAAGTATGGTGGGTGTAGGGCCAGGAGTATTCCATATACAAGCTTGACTAAAAACCTTAACCAAGGCGTGACGGTGACGCCGACGCCGGGGTGACTACATTTATAAGCTCTAACTATTCTTCGAATAGTCGAGCTAATAACTATTCTTCGAATAGTCAAGCTAAAAATGCATTTCGGGAAAAATAAATGATTACTCCCTCAAAGTATACTTTGCTAGAAAAGTATACTTTGCAATGTTGGTGAAATCGGCTACAGATTGTGACTCCTTTCAAACTGGTATGTCGATGGAAAGATTATTTTTAGACATACAAAAAATGTCACATGATATTGGGACAACCTTTGCACATGTATGTAGAGGTCACTATACAAACCAAGTATCTGCCCCGGTTCAGTTCCTTCTGTACTTCACGAATCCTGAAGCCACCGAATTCTTCCGTCTTGAACTGCACCAACATGGCTGAATATTGCTGCAAACACACAAACAGCGTACTTCAAGGATCAGCAAGCAATTAACCCATTCTACCCTAAGTAACGGGAATGGATTTTGATATGTAAATTTTGCAACCAATTAAACCATCAAAAAATGATTTTCCGACTAGTCAATTTATGAAAATGGGGTGTTTTTGTTCTTAAAAATATGAAAATTACTTGCAAAAGTGCAGATCCTGATGAGACGGCTCGTCACGAGCCGGCTCATCAGGATCTATACATTTTGCCAATTCCACTATACAGGCATGTGGTGTTGAAAGCGTTAATGACCATCTGTTATACTGGACGAACCATTCTATAGAATTTCTAAAATTTTATGCAATAAATGACTGTTTTAAATATTCAATTTGGCGTTTGACAAAATATCACTATTATCGATAATCCTGCTCACTTTTCAAAAGTATGGTGTACAGGGGCCATTACAAAATATCAAATTCCTTATCTGGAGCCCGGTATATGAACCAAGTTACAAGTATACCATGCATTTGTCGTGAGCTGTAATCTGCTTGCCATTCAGTGTGTCTGTGTGAAGCGATCCGCAGACCTCAGACGTCTCTTCCCCTGTCTTACAAAATCCACATCGAAGCATTCTAGAAAATAAGATATAGGTACATTCAGTAGGTTGTTATGCCCACTTTTTTGAAAAAGAAATGGGTATATTATTTTCATCACGAGTGTCCATCCGTACGTAATGTCTACACGAGAATATAAGACGCACCCAATTTTCCTAACAAATTGAAACAAAACATTTAAAAAACTCGCCAAGTTGTTATTTATTCCCCCGCACTGTTTTTTTATCGTACCTTGGACGTGTGTCAACTATTCCAACACCATTCACTGTCAATCGGTGCAATTTCAAAACATAGCCTAAAAGTCAAAGTTTACAGCCTTGTGCTGAATGATGTCAACATGGCTGAGCGTTATCGATTTTTTACATAGAGCAACATACAAATTTTGTCTGTGTATTGTGTTGCCTGGGTGTAATCGCGGATTCAGAAATTATTGGGAATTTAGCAAATTAATTTGTGGCAGACATTAAAATACAATCAACTAATTAAACTTCTATAAACAAGATAAATTATGTTGAAAACTGACATAAATTTCAGAGCTATTTGCTGTACCGGGCACAACCTTGCATTTTAAAAACAAGGTGATCGCCAGCGAGTGTCTCACCCACACAGGTCAAAGTCCCAAGGTCGCTATGTGGGGAAGCTATTGATGAACTTTGGTAATGATCTAACTAATCAGTAATGGATCAGGAGATATTCCACTTTTCCCAAATGCTATAAGTGGAAAAGATAATCCATGACCAGGGGCCGAATCAATCATCAATGTGTAGATGTGCAAAGTGAATTTAGATTTTTGATTCAACCCTCGCTCCCCTTTTTCTCACTTAGAATCTCCCAATTTTGCATTGTAAGAAGTAAAACTTTTTAACCATAATACAGTGGGGTCAGTGTGTAAGTGCACACACGAACGAACACGATAGGTTGGAACCTGTCGTGTTTGTTCGTGTGTGCACTTACACGCTGACCCCACTGTAGCTAGGGACTTGAAACTTGGTGTGTGCCTTCCTTATGGTGTGTAGATGCGTAAAGTGAATTTCGATTTTTGATTCTACCCCGGTTATGGATTATCTCCAATTTTACGACTTAGCCTTTGGGAAAAGTGGGTACTGTCATTTCGGCTAAATCTGCGCATCGGCTAATGCGCAATTCACGTCAAATTCAGCCATGCGTATGTCATAATAAACTATGTGGATTTTGGAATAAACAAGCCGATTAATTGCTACACTGTGGCACAATTTTATCACATTCCGATAGTTTGGTAAAAAGTTATTCCGAATATAGTCAAAATGAGTCAAATCCTCAGACCCTGCTGATGGAATAGCTGTCTTATTTACTAAATTAACTGTTCAACGAAGAAACTAACCTGCCATGATGTCTATGGAAGGTCATATCCGCCATAATTAAACCCACTTTTTTGGGGAAAAAAAATGGGTATATTGTTTTCGTCACGGGTGTCCGTCCGTCCGTCCGTACGTCCGTCACGTTTCTTGTAACTCGAAAAACTTTTTCACCTTCATACCTACGCGCCTGATATTTGGTATGTAGCTTCGTTATAATGTGCAGATGCGCAAAGTGAATTCGGATTTTTGATCCGACCCTCCATCATGGATTATCTCCCCCTTTCGGACTCAGAATTTCCCATTTTTTCCTTGTAACTCGAAAAACTTTTTCACCTTCATACCTACGCGCCTCATATTTGCTATGTAGCTTCGTTATCATGTGCAGATGCGCAAAGTGAATTCGGATTTTTGATCCGACCCTCCATCATGGATTATCTCCCCCTTTCGGACTCAGAATTTCCCATTTTTTCCTTGTAACTCGAAAAACTTTTTCACCTTCATACCTACGCGCCTCATATTTGCTATGTAGCTTCGTTATCATGTGCAGATGCGCAAAGTGAATTCGGATTTTTGATCCGACCCTCCATCATGCATTATCTCCCCCTTTCGGACTCAGAATTTCTCATTTTTTCCTTGTAACTCGAAAAACTTTTTCACCTTCATACCTACGCGCCTCATATTTGCTATGTAGCTTCGTTATCATGTGCAGATGCGCAAAGTGAATTCGGATTTTTCATCCGACCCTCCATCATGGATTATCTCCCCCTTTCGGACTCAGAATTTCCCATTTTTTTCTTGCAACTCGAAAAACTTTTTCACCTTAATACCTACGCGTCTGATATTTGGTTCGTAGCTTCGTTTTGATGTGCTGATGCGCAAAGTGAATTCGATTTTTTATCCGACCCTCCATCATGGATTACCTCCCCCTTTCGGACTTAGCATTTGGGGAAAGTGGGTATATTGCGATGGCGCGCCATCGACTTTTTCTAGTTATATTTGGCTAGATGCTTGCTGGCTGATGACATTTTTAAGTTCTATCCGTCTTATTACAATTAGACCCAATTCTCATGGATTCGTGCCTTCTCATTGATTCATGCCCCTAGAAAACAAGTGAATAAGTATATTCTAAGAATAGTGTTAATTGAATAGTTTAAAAAGGTATTTTAAGTTGATTCCCACGGTTTTCTAAGCTACAGTTACATACAATTTTGATTTACCACCTATTGAATGAGCGGATTGGCTCGTCACGGTCCTGGCGCATGTTGTGCAAAGCGACACGGGCGACCATGGTGTTTTCTTCTCTGACAGCGAGTGTTTTTATGGCCTTCAACACGTCTTCCTCAGTTTTGTTAGTCAACGTGCCACCAGCGGTACGAGTAAGGTCCTTACGCAACAGTTCATCACAACACTCTAGTAATTGTATCACTTTGTCTTTACCCGACACCTTGGTCGCTGCGACATAGTCGTTCCATCGAGATGTGAAGTAAGACCAGTCTTCGCTAGTGCCGGCGGAAGATATTGTAGGTCGTTTTACATTTTCGACTTTTGCGGTAGCAGTGTTAGTGGCGCCTGCATTATGGATGTAGGCATGGGCTGTAAGGAGTGCTGCAGCCAGAATTGCCTCAACGTCGGGTGTCGCGTATTCACAGTCATCGATGGGGCAGTTGACAACCGGCATCGTGAAAGACGTGGAATCGGCGTGGAAGTCGTGGAATTGGCCAACAGTCTCAGAGTATTCAATAGTTAATGAGTCCCGTCATAGATAGGAACACGTCCGTTTGATGATTCTTTATTCAGATCACAATGACGGGGCTCAATCTGAAACAATTAACATAGAGTTACGCACTGCTATTAACTGATTATTGTCTACTATTTTGTGAATTTTATACATATTTCATTAATCTGAAGGGGGTCTGTTCGCAAATTATGCATAAAATGTGATATATGTTGATTTCCAGGTGAATCTGGACTTCACCATATTTAAATTTGATGCATCTAGGCAGCAACACTTCTTCATTGTATGAGTGATCAATGAGTGTCACTCAAATGTGCAAAAAGTTGTAGGGCACGAACCTGATGAGAAGTTTCAAGATCAATTAGGTGACTTGGGTGGGTTATTTCTAGGGACTCCAAGACTTGCATAAACAACAATTTTGGCGAATTCCTTATGTGCACTCATAGTCAAGTGTTTGAACTTTATGTTGATGTATACATTTTCAGGAATTAATCGGAATATAACACATAATATGAATTTATGTGCTTAGGGGCACGAATCCATGAGAAGGGTGGCTATATGTGGCTTGATGCTTGCTGGCTGATGACATTTTAAGTTATATCCGTCTTAGTGCTATTGCATTCACCGTTTGTATTTATGACAATTCTATGTGGCCTGGTGCCTGCCTGCTGATGGAATTACAACTTATATGACATTTGAAATCATCTTGGTTGTAATATATATTTGTCTTTATTGCATGCGCATTTGGCCTGATGTTTCATTCATTTGTCCTTACTGCTTTCGGCCTTATTCAAAGTGCTTTGTTCTTAATTTCTATTGCAAATGCTTAGTGCAATAAAACAGACACACGAATAAGCCGTGACGCCAGTTTTCGGGGTAGTTGGGAGTTTTCGGGGTATTCACATATTTTGTAATTTGTAGACATGTGTGCAGCCGTGATGTGCTTTACATCAGGTTATTAAAATAAGCATGACATTATCTATAGTAAGTTCTTAAAAATGCCACTAAATCCAGTGTTTGGACTAAATACTGGTATTTTTTGCCATTTAGGTCATTTTGTTCACGAACTTACTGTGAGTTTAGTGATTTTCTGCGTCCGCCATTAATCTGCGCTTTAATATTGTTAAAATCATAATCAATAGTAGAAACATTTCAAGTTTTCCTTCACTTGCTTCATTCATCTGCGCGATGATATTATAGCCAATGAAAACTCGGGACGAATTAGCAAATGTATTGACACTTTCGGAACATACCCCGAAAACTCCAACCATAAGTCAAGATTAAAGATGGCGGATTCATGTGTTGCTAAACACGCTAATGCGAATTTTAATCTAACAACAATCTTATTTTGAAGGCAAGAAACATTGAAAATGTTTATCATTCTATTGAACTGACAATTTAGCTCATATGTTGTTTTCTAAAAACCGCTAGTTGATGAACTTGTTAATACCCCGAAAACTAGACCCACCATCATATCAATAATTGTAATGTAGATTTCAAATGTAATACATACAAATGACGAATAAAATAACATGAATATAAGTTGTAATGTCATCAGCACGCAAGCATCAAGTCACGTAGACATAGCACTAGGCCTATGGCTTTCACTACCATTACATAGACCTCAAAGATACAGTTCTTTAGGGTATAGCGGATCGCTAAGCAGATTATTGCTGCATACGTCTTTAAAATATAACGTTTGGACAAGTACCTGGTACCAATAGACAGGAAAAAGTGTCTTCTTTCCAAATTGGGTTCCCTTTTTAATTTATTTCAAGGTTTTCCTCGCATAATTCCTTGTTTACCTAACGCATTGAATTAGTCAGTAACGGATAGCGTTGGGGTTTACCGGATCGCTGTGCGACAGTTGCTGAGAGGGGAGTCTCTTCTTCTTCTTCTTCTTGATGATAACGACACTCCCTCAAATTTGAAGATTATGTGCCGGCGCCTAATTAAAAGTGAATATAAATATACAGTGATGTAGGGGGAGGTAGTGGGTCGTAAAACTATATACACATGCAGTAGTTTACTGGTGGTAGATTGGAGTGAGGACAGCCACAAGGATAAGGGCTTTGAAAGCATCCACTGTGGCTGCTTCATGAACAGAGGATGGCAGGAGGTTCCATTGAGTAATAGTGTGGGGGTAGAAGGCAAATTTGTATGAGTCTTTGTTTGTAGAAATGTGTCTAAATGAGTGAATATTGAGTTGTCTAGTTCGGCGATCAACAGGGTTAAGTAAATTTATTGGGGGTTTGATAGCAACTACTTGGTGGACGATTTTGTAGAGCATAATTAATCGGCAGCGTGTTCTACGAATTTCAAGAGAGGGCCAGTTGAGATTTTGTAACATGTTGGATACTGAGCTGGTGTTATGGTAACGGTGGGTAAACAAACTGGCTGCACGTCTTTGAACTTTTTCTATCTGGTTAATTTGTGATTTTGTGTGAGGGTCCCAAACTGAAGAAGAATATTCAATTTGTTTGGGCGAACAAGTGCTTTGTATGCATGATCTTTAACTTTGGTGGAGTTTATCTTCAAATTTCGTTTTAGGAATCCCAAGGATTGGTTGGCCTTACTGGTAATTGTGTTTATGTGTTTGTCCCATTTTAGATTACTTTGGAGTGTGAGGCCTAAATATTTTGCATTTGATACATTTTCTAATTGATGGCCATGAAGTTTGTAGGTAAATTTTATCGGATTTCTTTTTTGAGTTACACTGAGAATGTTGCATTTATCTGGATGAAAGTGCATGAGCCAGTCTTGCTCCCACCTACCAGCAGAATTTAGGTCTGATTGGAGTAGCTCAGCATCTGTGATTGTGTGTATTTCTTTATAAATAATACTGTCGTCTGCGAAAAGTCTGAGGGTGCTATATTGTAGGTAGTCTGGGAAATCATTTATGTAGATGAGGAAGAGGATAGGCCCCAAGACAGTGCCCTGGGGGTACGCCTGAAGTGACTGGTGCCTTATTTGACATTTCGCCCTCCAGGACTACTGTCTGGGTCCTATCAGCAAGAAAGTCGGAGATCCAGTTAAGAGCGTTGCAGTTGATGCCGTAGAATTTAAGTGTGTTTGTGGGGAACTTTATCAAAAGCTTTGGCAAAATCCATAATGATGGTGTCAGTTTGAATATTTCGGTCATTTGATTGGCAAAGATTTTGGAGAAAAGAGATGAGTTGGGTTTCACAAGAGCGGGATGATCTGAAGCCATGTTGTAAATCGTATAAAATATTATTGTTTTCCAAATGTGACATCATATTACTTGATACAACATGTTCTAGAAGTTTACAGCAAATGCATGTCAGAGATATTGGCCGATAGTTAATGGCATCGTGCTTGTCTCCTTTTTCAAAACATTCCAAATCATGTATTTGCTTTGTAAATGACTTGGAAACATGCTTACATGTATATTACATTCAGACATGCCAAGTCTCCCGATTTGATCGGGAGTCTCCCGATTAGAGACTCAAAACCCGATTCTCACGATCGGGATGAAAAAAATCCCGATTTGAAAAATGTAAAAAAATAATAAAAATGCAAAAAATAACAGTTACATTTTACTTTTTTGGTAGATATAAAATTCCAAAAAAACATTTATAGCTTTAAAAAATACATTTGCTATAGTGTTTTCAGGTCATATTTTGTTTCAGACGATCCCCGCAAATACGCAAAATCGGCGATCCGCTACTACCGGAATCAGTTGCGTTATTATTGACGTCTGTGTTCAGTGACATGGCGTGATTTATGAACCAAGCTTCTTTGCAGTTATAGAGGACATGATTGTACATCATATTATTCACAGAGTTTGTTTTTTCCAAAACTAACTGTTTATACATTTTTAGTGAAATTACTCTGGAGCAACCTACTTTCGCTTTAACTGGTGTAAACTTCCGGTTACGTCATTCTGTTTCTTGAAGCTATACGCACGGCAAGGAAACTGCTATATCAAAGTAAACATGTCATTGTGTGGGGGATAGATCACTCTTCCTAACGGTAATATTTTATTTATTTTAAATGTACATTATAAAAAAATATGTTGATACAAATCTACACCGATCCGCTATACCCTAAGATGGCCCGCTCTTGAAAAAATTCTAAATTTTCCAATCTTTTTGACATTAAGAGCAACTTTACAAAATTATCTCTTCTGACTAATAGACACTTGTAGTCCTGACTGGTGGTAAGAGGTATAGAAGGTTCCAAACCACATAATACTCAATATTTTTGCATATTTACCTGCAGTACACGCCACTTCCGGTTGAAAATTATTATGTAAACAAACGACAAATGTACAGGTGATGCACTCCTACACTTTCAATCCTGTTCTTTTCATATACTAATATGCTCATTTGTTCGTCCATCATCTGTGCCCAAGGGTAGCACGCGGGCTGAAGATTATAATATTCATCTGTGTTTAATGTATGTGTTTGTCAATTTGTGTTGTGCTGTCTTCACATCTCCAAACTCGAGGACCTACTAACAATAACAACAGATATGGCATATGTGTACAAACTGCTGACCATTGTGTATGTATTTGCTATCATCAAAAACCCACAAATTAAAAACAGACCGGAAAACCATGAACTTCTCCCAAACCGTTCCTCACCATTGGCCGACTATCAGATCCTCTTCTCAACCCAGAACCCGTATCACGAAAACAAACAGACCTGTATTTATTATTGGCTAACTCACAGTACAAAACCATTTTTTTCACAATAAACTTATACTTTCATATACCGGAAAGAACTATCACCTTCTTATCAAATTACTCCTTGGCAACCAAGTCGAATTAAAAAAACCCCGGCCCAGGCAACCAAGATGGCCTTGCGGCTCGTGTGGGAAGAATGTCACTTGGAAAACAAGGGCCCTAGAAATGCGACTCCTGCAAAACCTGGTATCACATAAATTGTCAAGGGAAATGTCAGAATCTATGTACGCAATAATGGATAGTAGTAACCTCTCCTGGCACTGCCTTCAATGTGGACTCCCAAATTTTTCGAGTTGTTTCTTCAATCAGAGTATCACACTATCACACAACTCCTTCTCAGTACTCAGTAACTGTGAAAGCCAGGAAAGCCCTTTGCAACATCATCTCCGAAACCTACCTAAATGATAAAACCCCGAACAATAACAGTAAAAATATTCACAAACCGAAAAAATATCAACCACCCACAAATATATGTCTGAATTTTCCAATCACTTAAAAATAAAAAACCAGAATTAGACATGCTCATTGAATCAACATGCCCTGACATAATTATAGGGAACTGAAACATTGGCTTGACCCGTCTGTCTCCGCATATGAATACTTCCCCGCTAAACATGTTCACAATCTACAGAAAGGACCGACCACCAAACAAGAAAGGTCAGAGCAACGGCGGTGTCCTCTAATAGCTGTAAAAAACGAATATCAGTCAGCAGAAGTTAAGATCTACAAACAGAATGCGAGATAGTCTGGGTCGAAATCTCAATACAAAACTTCAGGAAATTATTTACTAAGCTCTTTTACAGACCACAACCTAACGATGACACCTCTTTAGATCAATTAAACATATCCACTTGCCAGAATAAACCAAAACTCCAAATCTTATCATTCATTCTTGGCGGTGACTTTAACCTTGGTCATATTGAACTGGGAAATAACATTCTAGTATCAATTCCCTAGCAAACCAAATGCCAAACACCACCAACCAACAAACTTTTTATTGACCTAACCTGCCAGGACCATCTTTCTTACCCAAATTGTTGACAAATCCCACCAGAAATGGGACCCAAAACTTTAGACATTAATTACTGACCAAATTACCCTTCCATAGTAGGATCCAACTTGAAAACTAATACCACCTATTGGAGAAAGTCAGAAACCATGATTATTATCTGTTTAACATGTTCCACTTGTCACTCTAGGACGCTGTAAAATCTAAACCCAGAGAGATTACTAAAATACTCTTAAAAGCAAAACTGGGAAATGATCAGTGAAGACTTGCAAAAAAACCCAAAACCCTCCAAAACTATTCAAAAACTCTTTAGGAAATATAAACCAAAATATTGACATCATTTGGAATACATTTGTAAAGACCAATCTACAAAAGTCAATTAATGGAAGGAATAGTACCTACAAAACTAATAAAAACATGAAATAAAATAAACTACCATGGGTGTCAAACGAACTTGAGAAAGAAAAATGAATAAGAGTATAAACGCAATCCGTACTCAAAAGCAGAAAATCACATTAACCCAAAAAACACGAGAAAAAACTCAAAAACTTAAAATGAAAATCCAAAAAGAAAAACAAAGGCAAGCTTATTGGGCTATAACATTGAAAATATTATCTGTGACATACCAATTCAGGAAACAAGGGAAAACCCCAAAAAAAATAAAAAAAACTACAAAACTACCCAAAAATCTTTTTTCCCAATCACATAAAAACGCAGAAAACTGAAAACCAAAACTGGGTTTTTTTTTTTTTCCCACCACTGAAGGAAAAAGAAAATGGCATACTAAAATCAGACCCACATAGCAAATCAAATAATCCTAAATAAATAACCAGTTCCAAAAAAGCATTTACCCCCATAACAGACAACCCATACCCGACAAGGGGCCCAGTCCCACACCCTTGTATGCAAGCTATATCTATCACTGAAAAGGGCATTACCAAACTTCTTCGTAATCTTAAAAAAACCACATAAAGCTTCAGGACCTGATAAAATTCCCAGTAAAATTTTAAAGAATGTAGTGAATCAATATCTCCGATCCTTACCATAATCTTCCAAACCTCCCCTGTCCTTAGGCAAAATCCCTAGTGATTGGAAATTGGAACACGCAAAATGTATGTCCAGTATTTAAAAAATGGAGACAGCACGATGCCATTAACTATCGGCCAATATCTCTGACATGCATTTTGCTGTAAAAACTTCTAGGAACATGTTGTATCAAGTAATATGATGTCACATTTGGAAACAATATATTTTATACGATTTACAACTGGCTTCAGATCATCCCGCTCTTGTGAACCCAACTCATCTCTTTTCTCCAAAATCTTTGCCAATCAAATGACCGAAATATTCTAAATTAAAACTGCACCATCATTATGGATTTTGCCAAAGCTTTTGATAAAGTTCCCCACAAACACCTTCTCTACAAACTTAAATTCTACGGCATCAACTGCAACGCTCTTAACTGGATCTCCGACTTTCTTGCTGATAGGACCCAGACAGTAGTCCTGGAGGGCGAAATGTCAAATAAGGCACTGTTTATACATTTTTAGTGAAATTACTCTGGAGCAACCTACTTTCGCTTTAACTGGTGTAAACTTCCGGTTACGTCATTCTGTTTCTTGAAGCTATACGCACGGCAAGGGAAAATGCTATATCAAAGTAAACATGTCATTGTGTGGGGGATAGATCACTCTTCCTAACGGTAATATTTTATTTATTTTAAATGTACATTATAAAAAAATATGTTGATACAAAATCTACACGATCCGCTATACCCTAAGATTGGAAGCCCTTTCTTTGAAAAAAAATTCTAAATTTCCAATCTTTTTGACCATTAAGAGCAACTTTACAAAATTATCTCTTCTGACTATAGAACACTTGTAGTCCTGATGGTGGTAAGAGGTATAGAAGGTTCCAAAACACATAATACTCAATATTTTTGCATATTTACCTGCGTACACGCCACTTCCGTTTGAAAATTATTATGTAAACAAACGACAAATGTTTCAGGTGATGCACTGCCTACACTTTCAATCCTGTTTTTTTCTGTTTTCCATATACTAATATGCTCATTTGTTCGTCCATCATCTGTGCCAAGGGTAGCACGCGGGCAGAAGATTATAATATTCATCTGTGTTTAATGTATAGTGTTTGTCAATTTGTGTTTGTGCTGTTCATTCCCATCTCTTAACAAATCGAGCACCTACTAACAATACAACAGATATGGATATGTGTACAAACCTGCTGACCATTGTGTATGATTTTGCTTTAAATCATCAAAATCAAAAAACCCAAATTTAAAATTACAGACCGGGAAAACAAACCATGAAACTTCGGGCCCAAAATCCGTTCTCACCATTGGCCGACTATCTAGGATCTCTTCTCACCCAGAAACCCGTATCTCGAAAAAACAACAGACCTGTATATTTATTGGATAACTCACTAGTACAAAAAACCATTTTTTCACAATAAACTTATGCTTTCATATACCGGAAAGAACTATCACCTTCTTATCAAATTACTCCTTGGCAACCAAGTCGAATTAAACCCCACCGGGCCCAGGCAACCAAGATGGCCTTGCGGCTCGTGTGGGAAGAATGTCACTTGGAAAACAAGGACCCTAGAATGCGACTCCTGCAAAACCTGGTATCACATAAATTGTCAAGGGAAATGTCAGAATCTATGTACGCAATAATGGATAGTAGTAACCTCTCCTGGCACTGCCTTCAATGTGGACTCCCAAATTTTTCGAGTTGTTTCTTCAATCAGAGTATCACACTATACACAACTCCTTCTCAGTACTCAGTAAACTGTGAAAGCCCAGGAAAGCCCTTTGAACACTCATCTCCGAAACCTACCCTAAATGATAAAACCATCCCCGAACAATAACAGTAAAAATATTCACAAACCGAAAAATACAACCACCCACTCAAAATATTATGTCTGAATTTCCAATCACTTAAAAATAAAAAACCAGAATTAGACATGCTCATTGAATCACATGCCCTGACATAATTATAGGAACTGAAACTTGGCTTGACCCGTCTGTCTCCGCATATGAATACTTCCCCGCAAACATGTTCACAATCTACAGAAAGGACCGACCACCAAACAAGAAAGGTCAGAGCACGGCGGTGTCCTAATAGCTGTAAAAAACGAATATCAGTCAGCAGAAGTTAAAGATCTACAAACAGAATGCGAGATAGTCTGGGTCGAACATCTCAATACAAAACTTCAGGAAATTATTATTACTAAGCTCTTTTTACAGACCACAACCTAACGATGACACCTCTTTAGATCAATTAAACATATCACTTGCCAGAATAAACCAAACTCCAAATCTATCATTCTTGCTTGGCGGTGACTTTAACCTTGGCCATATTGACTGGGAAAACATCTAGTATCATCCCTAGCAAACCAAATGCCAAACACCACCAACAACTTTTAGACCTAACTGCAGACCACTCTCTTACCCAAATTGTTGACAAACCCACCAGAAATGACAAAACTTTAGACTTAATACTGACAAATTACCCTTCCATAGTAGACCAACTTGAAACAATACCACCTATTGGAGAAGCAGACCATGATATTATATGTTTAACATGTTCCACTTCACTCAGACGCTGTAAATCTAAACCCAGAGAGATACTAAAATACTCTAAAGCAAACTGGGAAAAGATCAGAGAAGACTTGCAAACAACCCTCCAAACATCATCAAATCTTTAGAAAATAATAACCAAAATATTGACATCTTTGGTTTGGAATACATTTAAAGACAATCTACAAAAGTCAATAATGGAGAATATACCCTACAAAAACTAATAAAACATGATAATAAACTACCATGGGTGTCTAAACGAATTGAGAAAAGAAAAAATGAATAAGTATAAACGCAACCTACTCAAAAGCAGAAAATCACGTAACCAAAAACACGAGAAACTCAAAAAATAAAAACTTAAAAATGAAATCCAAAAAGAACAAAGGCAAGCTTATTTGGCTTTATCCATTGAAAATATTAATCTGTGAAACTTAAACCAATTCAGGAACAAGGAAACCCAAAAAACTACAAAATACTCACCCAAAAATCTTTTTTCATACATAAAAAACGCAGAAAAACTGAAAAACCCAAACTGTCCACCACTGAGGAGAAAATGGCATACTAAAAAATCAGACCACATAGCAAATCAAATATCCTAAATACCAGTTCCAAAAAGCAATTTACCCATAACAGACAACCCCCATACCCGACAAGGGGCCCAGTCCACACCCTGCTATGCAAGATATATCTATCACTGAATAACGGCATTACCAAACTTCTTCGTAATCTTAAACCACATAAAGCTTCAGGACCTGATAAAATTCCAGTAAAAATTTTTAAAAGAATGTAGTGAATCAATATCTCCCGATCCTTACCATAATCTTCCAAACCTCCCTGTCCTTAGCAAATCCCTAGTGAATTGGAAAACACGCAAATGTATGTCCAGTATTTAAAAAAGGGAGTCAAGCACGATGCCATTTAACTTTCGGCAATATCTCTGACATGCATTTGCTGTAAACTTCTAGAACATGTTGTATCAAAGTAATATGATGTCACATTTGGAAAAACAATATTTATTTTATAGATTTTACAAACATGGCTTCAGATCATCCCGCTCTTGTGAAAACCCAACTCATCTCTTTTCTCCAAAATCTTTGCCAATCAAATGACCGAAATATTCAAACTGACACCATCATTATGGATTTTGCCAAAGCTTTTGATAAAGTTCCCCACAAACACCTTCTCTACAAACTTAAATTCCTACGGCATCAACTGCAACGCTCTTAAACTGATCTCCCGACTTTCTTGTGTTAGGACACTGACAGTAGTCCTGGAGGGCGAAATGTCAAATAAGGCACTGTTTATACATTTTTAGTGAAATTACTCTGGAGCAACCTACTTTCGCTTTAACTGGTGTAAACTTCCGGGTTACGTCATCTGTTTCTTGAAGCAATACGCACGGCAAGGAAACTGCTATATCAAAGTAAACATGTCCATTGTGTGGGGGAATAGATCACTCTTCCTAACGGTAATATTTTATTTATTTTAAAATGTACATTATAAAAAAATATGTTGATACAAATCTACACCGATCCGCTATACCCTAAGATGGCCCGCTCTTGAAAAAATTCTAAATTTTTTTCCAATCTTTTTGACATTAGAGGGCAACTTTACAAAATATCTCTTTGACTAATAGACACTGTAGTCCTGATGGTGGTAAGAGGTATAGAGTTCCAAACCACATAATACTCAAATATTTTTTGCTATTTACCTGCAGTACACGCCACTTCCGGTTGAAAATTAATTATGTAAACAAAACGACAATGTACAGGTGATGCACTCCTACACTTTCAATCCTGTTCTTTTCATATACTAATATGCTCATTTGTTCGTCTCATCATCTGTGCCCAAGGTAGCACGCGGGCTGAAGATTATAATATTCATCTGTGGTTTAATGTATATGTGTTTGTTATTTGTGTTTGTGCTGTCTTCACATCTCCAAACTCGAGCACCTCTAACAATAATAACAAATATATGGCATATGTGTACAAACTGCTGACCATTGTGTATGTATTTTGCTATCATCAAAAAACCCACAAATTAAAAAACAGACGGAAAAAACCATGAACTTCTCCAAACCGTTCCTCAACATTGGCGACTATCAGATCCTCTTCTCAACCCAGAACCCCGTATCACGAAAACAAACAGACCTGTATTTATTTTATTGCTAACTCACAGTACAAACCATTTTATTTTTTTTCACATAAAAACTTATACTTTCATATACCGGAAAGAACTATCACCTTCAAAATTATCAAAATTTACTCCTTGGCAACCAAGTCGAATTAAACCCCGGGCCCAGGCAACCAAGATGGCCTTGCGGCTCGTGTGGGAAGAATGTCACTTGGAAAACAAGGGCCCTTAGAATGCGACTCCTCGCAATAACCTGGTATCCACATAAATGTCAAGGGGGAAATGTCAGAATCTATGTACGCAATAATGGATAGTAGAAACCATCTCTGGCACTGCCTTCAATGTGGACTCCCAAATTTTTCGAGTTGTTTCTTCAATCAGAGTATCACACTATCACAAACTCCTTCTCAGTTACTCAGTAACTGTGAAAGCCCAGGAAAGCCCTTTGCAACATCATCTCCGAAACCTACCCTAAAATGATAAAACCCCGAACAATAACGTAAAAATATTCACAAACCGAAAAATATCAACCAACCACTCAAAATATTATGTCTGAATTTCCAATCACTTAAAAAATAAAAAACCAGAATTAGACATGCTCATTGAATCAACATGCCCTGACATAAATTATAGGAACTGAAACTTGGCTTGACCCCGTCTGTCTCCGCATTATGAATACTTCCCCGCAAACATGTTCACAATACTACCAGAAAGGACCGACCACCAAACAAGAAAGGTCAGAGCCACGGGCGGTGTCCTAATAGCTGTAAAAAAAACGATATCAGTCAGCAGAAGTTAAAGATCTACAAAACAGAAATGCGAGATAGTCTGGGGTCGAAAATAATCTCAATACAAAACTTCAGGAAATTATTACTAAGCTCTTTCTACAGACCAACAACCTAACGATGACACCTCTTTAGATCAATTAAAAACATATCACTTGCCAGAATAAACCAAAAAACTCCAAAATCTATCATTCTTCTTGGCGGTGACTTTAACCTTGGCCATATTGACTGGGGAAACATCTAGTATCATCCCTAGCAAACCAAAATGCCAAACACCACCAACAACTTTTAGAACCTAACTGCAGACCACTCTCTTACCCAAATTGTTGACAAACCCACAGAAATGACAAAACTTTAGACTTAATACTGACAAATTACCCTTCCATAGTAGACCTCAACTTGAAACAATACCACCTATTGGAGAAGCAGACCATGATATTATAGTTTGTTTAACATGTTCCACTTCACTCAGACGCTGTAAATCTAAACCCAGAGAGATACTAAAAATACTCTAAAGCAAACTGGGAAAAGATCAGTGAAGACTTGCAAACAACCCTCAAACAACTATCAAATCTTTAGAAAATAACCAAAATATTGACATCAAAATTTGGAAATACATTTAAAGACAATCTACAAAAGTCAATAATGGAGAAAATATCCTACAAAACTAATAAAACATGATATAAACCTACCATGGGTGTCAAACGAATTGAGAAAGAAAAATGAATAAGTATAACGCAACCCTACTCAAAGCAGAAAATCACATAACCAAAAATCACGAGAAACTCAAAAACTTAAAAATGAAATCCAAAAAGAACAAAGGCATGCTTATTGGCTTATACATTGAAAATATTAACTGTGACATAACAATTCAGGAACAAGGAAACCCAAAAACTACAAAAAACTACCCAAAATCTTTTTTTCATACATAAAAAACGCAGAAACTGAAAACCA
Organism: Conchocele bisecta; assembly: GCA_029237695.1. Taxonomy (NCBI): domain Eukaryota; kingdom Metazoa; phylum Mollusca; class Bivalvia; order Lucinida; family Thyasiridae; genus Conchocele; species Conchocele bisecta. The sequence continues at coordinate 9,350,438 of CM055267.1, forward strand.
AACTGTCCCACCATGAGAGAAAATGGCAATACTTAAAATCAGACCCACATAGCAAATCAAATATCCTAAATAACCAGTTCCAAAAAGCATTTACCCCATAACAGACAACCCCCATACCGACAAGGGGCCCAGTCCACACCCTGCTATGCAAGATATATCTATCACTGAAAACGGCATTACCAAAACTTTCTTCGTAATCTTAAACCACATAAAGCTTCAAGGACCTGATAAAATTCCCAGTAAAATTTTAAAAAGAATGTTAGTGAATCAATATCTCCCGATCTTACCATAATCTTCCAAACCTCCCTGTCCTTAGGCAAAATCCTAGTTGATTGGAAACACGCAAATGTATGTCCAGTATTTAAAAAAGGAGACAAGCACGATGCCATTAATATCGGCCAATATCTCTGACATGCATTTGCTGTAAACTTCTAGAACATGTTGTATCAACGTAATATGATGTCACATTTGGAAAACAATAATATTTTATACGATTTACAACATGGCTTCAGATCATCCCGCTCTTGTGAAACCCAACTCATCTCTTTTCTCCAAAATCTTTGCCAATCTAAATGACCGAAATATTTCAAACTGACACCCCAAATCATTATGGATTTTGCCAAAGCTTTTGATTAAAGTTCCCCACAAACACCTTCTCTACAAACTTAAATTCTACGGCATCAACTGCAACGCTCTTAACTGGATCTCGACTTTCTTGCTGAAATTAAGGACCAGACAGTAGTCCTCCGGAGGGCGAAATGTCAAATAAGGCACTGTTTTATACATTTTTAGTGAAAAAATTACTCTGGAGCAACCTACTTTCGCTTTAACTGGTGTAAACTTCCGGTTACGTCATTCTGTTTCCTTGAAGCTATACGCACGGCAAGGAAACTGCTATATCAAAGTAAACAATGTCATTGTGATAGATCACTCTTCCTAACGGTAATATTTTATTTATTTTAAATGTACATTATAAAAAAATAATGTTGATACAAATCTACAAACCGATCCGCTATACCCTAAGATGGCCCGCTCTTGAAAAAATTTCTAAATTTTCAACTCTTTTTGACATTAAGAGCAACTTTACAAAATTATCTCTCTGACTAATAGACTTCTTGTAGTCTGACTGGTGGTAAGATGGTATAGAAGGTTTCCAAACCACATAATCAACTCATATTTTTGCATATTACCTGCATGTTACACGCCAATTTCCGGTTGAAAATTATTATGTAAAAACAAACGACAAAATGTACAGGGTGATGCACTCCTACACTTTCAATCCTGTTCTTTTCATATACTAATATGCTCATTTGTTCGTCCATCATCTGTGCCAAGGGTAGCACGCGGGGCTGAAGATTATAATATTCATCTGTGTTTAATGTATGTGTTTGTCAATTTGTGTTGTGCTTGTCTTCACATCTCCAAACTCGAGCCCAACCTACTAACAATAACAACAGATATGGCATATGTGTACAAAAACTGCTGACCATGTGTATGTATTTTGCTATCATCAAAAACCCACAAATTAAAAAATCAGGACCGGGAAAACCTTGAACTTCTCTCAAACCGTTCCTCACCATTGGGCGACTATCAGATCCTCTTCTCAACCCAGAACCCCGTATCACGAAACAAACAGACCTGTATTTATTATTGGCTAACTCCCCCCCCCACAGTACAAAACCCATTTTTTCACAATAAACTTATACTTTCATATACCGGAAATGAACTATCACCTTCTTATCAAATTACTCCTTGGCAACCAAGTCGAATTACACCCCGGGCCCAGGCAAACCAAGATGGCCTTGCGGCTCGTGTGGGAAGAATGTCACTTGGAAAACAAGGGCCCTAGAATCGACTCCTGCAAAACCTGTATCACATAAATTGTCAAAGGGGAAATGTCAGAATCTATGTACGCAATAATGGAGTAGTGTTAACCTCTCCTGGCACTGCCTTCAATGTGGACTCCCAAAAATTTTTTCGAGTTGTTTCTTCAATCAGAGTATCACATTATCAACAAACTCTTCTCAGTACTACAGTAAAATGTGAAAGCCCAGGAAAGCCCTTTGCAACATCATCTTCGTAAACCTACCCTAAATGATAAAACCCGAACAATAACAGTAAAAATATTTCACAAACCGAAAAAATTATCAACCACCCCATCTCAAAATATTATGTCTGATTTTCTATCACTTAAAAAATAAAAAACCAGAATTAGACATGCTCATTGAATCAACATGCCCTGACATAATTTTATGGATCTGAAACTTGGCTTGACCCGACTGTCTCCGCATATGAATACTTCCCCGCAAAACATGTTCACAATCTACAGAAAGGGACCGACCACCAAACAAAAAAGAAAGGTCAGAGCCACGCGGTTTGTTCCTAATAGCTGTAAAAAAACGAATATCAGTCAGCAGAAGTTAAAGATCTACAACAGAATGCGAGTAGTCTGGGTCGAAATCTCAATACAAAACTTCAGGAAATTATTACTAAGCTCTTTTTTACAGGACCACAACCTAACGATGACACCTCTTTAGATCAATTAAACATATCACTTGCCAGAATAAAACCAAAACTCCAAATCTATCATTCTTCTTGGCGGTGACTATAAACCTTGGCCATATTGACTGGGAAACATCTAGTATAATCCCTAGCAACCAAATGCCAAAACACCACCAACAACTTTAGGACCTAACTGCAGACCACTCTCTTACCCAAATTGTTGACAAACCACCACCCTGAAATGACAAAACTTTAGACTTAATACTGACAAATTACCCTTCCATAGTAGACAACTTGAAACAATACACCTATTGGAGAAGCCGACCATGATATTATATGTTTTTTAACATGTTCCACTTCACTCAGACGCTGTAAATCTAAACCAGAGATATACAAAATACTCTAAAGCAACTGGGAAAAGATCAGAGAAGACTTGCAAACAACCCTCCCAACTATCAAATCTTTAGAAAAATAACCAAAATATTGACATCATTTGGAATACATTTTAAAGACAATCTACAAAAGTCAATAATGGGAAAGAATATACCTTACAAAACTAATAAAACATGATAATAAACTACATGGGTGTCAACGAATTGAGAAGAAAAATGAATAGTATAAAGCAACCTACTCAAAAGCAGAAAATCACATAACCAAAAACACGAGAAACTCAAAAAACTTAAAAAATAAATCCAAAAAGAACAAAGGCAAGCTTATTGGCTATACATTGAAAATATTATGTGACATACCAATTCAGGAAACAAGGAAACCCAAAAACTACAAAACTACCCAAAAATCTTTTTTTAATACATAAAAACGCAGAAAACTGAAAACCAAACTGTCCCACCACTGAGAGAAAATGGCCATACTAAAATCAGACCCACATAGCAAATCAAATATCCTAAATAACCAGTTCCAAAAAGCATTTACCCCCATAACAGACAACCCATACCGACAAGGGGCCCAGTCCACACCCTGCTATGCAAGCTATAACTATCACTGAAAACGGCATTACCAAACTTCATCGTAAATCTTAAACCACATAAAGCTTTCAGGGACCTGATAAAAATTCCCAGTAAAATTTTAAAAGAATGTAGTGAATCAATATCTACGATCCTTACCATAATCTTCCAAACCTCCTGTCCTTAGGCAAAAATCCCTAGTGATTGGAAACACGCAAATGTATGTCCAGTATTTAAAAAAGGAGACAAGCACGATGCCATTAACTATCGGCCAATATCTCTGACATGCATTTGCTGTAAACTTCTAGAACATGTTGTATCAGAAATATTTGATGTCACATTTGGAAAACCTAATAAATTTTTATACGATTTTACAAACAATGGCTTCAGTTCATCCCCGCTCTTGTGGAACCCAAACTCATCTCTTTTTCTCCAAAATCTTTGCCAATCAAAATGACCGAAATATTCAAACTGCTGACACCATCATTATGGATTTTTCCAAAGCTTTTGATTAAAGTTCCCCCAACAAACAAACCTTCTACAAACTTAAATTCTTCTAAACGGCATTGATCAACTTGCAAACGCTCTAACTGGATCTCCGACTTTCTTGCTGAATAGGACCCAGACATTATCCCGGAGGGCGAAATGTCAAATAAGGCACTGTTTATAAATTATTAGTGAAATTACTTCTGAAGCAACCTACTTTCGGCTTTAACGTGTGTAAACTTCCGGTTACGTTTCATTCTGTTTCATGAACTATAACGGGCACGCAAGGAAACTGCTATATCAAAGGTAAACATTCATTGTTGTGGGGATAGATCCACTCTTTCCTAACGGGTAATATTTTATTTATTTTAAATTGGGTACGAAATTATAAAAAAAGTATTTTTGATACAAATCTAACACCGGAACCGCTTAATAACCCTAAGATTTTTGCCCGCTCTTGAAAAATTCTTTTTTAAATTTTTTTTCCAATCTTTTTGACATTAAGAAAGCAAACTTTTAACAAAATTATCCTCTTCTGGACTAATAGACAACCTTTTATCCTTTGACTGTGTAAGAGGTATATAAGGTTTCCAAACCACATTTAATACTCATTATTTTTTGGCATATATACCTGCAGTAAACACGCCACTTCCGGTTGAAAATTATTATGTAAACAAACGACAAATGTACAGTTTATGCACTCCTACCCTTTCCAATCCTGTTTCCTTTTCATATACTAATATGTCTCAATTTTATCGTTCCATCATCTGTGCCCAAGGGTTCACGCGGGCAAGAAGATTATTATTATTCATACTTTGGTTTTTAATGTATATGTGTTGTCAATTTGTGTTGTGCTGTCTTCACATCTTGCATCTCCCAAACCGGAGCACCTAACTAACAAAAACACACATATATGGCATATGATGTACAAACTTGCTGACCATTGGGGGTTATGTATTTGCTATCAGCAAAAACCCACATATTAAAAACCAGACCGAAAAAAGAAGAACCGATGAACTTCACTCACCAAACCGGTTCCTCAACCATTGGCCGACTTTTATTTCATTTTAAATCCTCTTCCTCAACCCAGAACCCCCGTATCACGAAAACAAAAACAGACCTTTTGTATAAAAAAATTATTGGCTTAACTCACAGTACAAACCATTTTTTCACAAATAAACTTATACTTTCATATACCGAAAGAACAATCACCATCTTATTTATCAAATTACTCCTTGGCAACCAAGTCGAATTAAACCCCGGGCCTCAAGCAACCAAGATGGCCCTTGCCGGCTCGTTTGGGAATAATGTCACTTGGAAAACAAGGGCCCTAGAATCGACTTTCCTGCAAAAACCTGGTAACACATTATATTGTCAAGGGGAAATGTCAAAGAATTTTCCTAATGTACGCAATTTTTAATGGATAGTATAACCTCCTCCTGGCACTTGCTCAATGTGACTCCCAAATTTTTCGAGTTGTTTTCCTTCAATCGAGTTTATCAAAACACTTATCACAGCAACACTCCTTTCTCAAACTCAGTAACTGTGAAAGCCCAGGAAACCCTTGCAACATCATCTCCGAAACCTTACCCTAAATGATAAAACCCCGAACAATAACCAGTAAAAATATTCACAAACCGAAAATATCAACCACCCACTCAAGGAATATTAATGGTTCTGAATTTCCAATCACTTAAAAATAAAAAACAAAAAACCATAATTAAAGACATGGCTCATTGAATCAACATGCCCTGAACATAATTATTAGGAACTTGAAACCTTGCTTGGAAAACCCGTCTGTCTCCGCATATGGAATACTTCCCCGCAAACATGTTCAACGAATCTACAGAAAGGACCGACCACCAAACAAGAAAGGTCAAGAGAGCCACGGCGGTGCCAATTTTATGCTGTAAAAAACGAATTTATCAAGTCAGCAGAAGTTAAAGATCTACAAACAGAATCCGAGATAGTCTTGGTCCGGAAATTCTCAATACAAAACTTCAGAAAATATTACTAAGCTTCAAATTTTTAAAGACCAACAAACCTAAACGATGACAAACCCTCTTTATAGATCAATTAAAAACATATCACTTTTGGCCAGAATAAAACCCAAAACTCCAAATCTATCATTCTTCTTGGCGTGACTTTAACCTTGGCAATATGACCTGGGAAACATCTATACAACCCTTTAGCAAACCAAATGCCAAACACCACCCAACAACTTTTAGACCTTAACTTTTGCAGACCACTCTCTCTTACCCAAATTTTGACTAAACCCACCATAAAAGACAAAACTTTACGGACATAATAACTGACAAAATTTACCCTCCATAGTTAGACCACCAACTTGAAACCATTACCACCTATGGAGAAGCAGACCAGGAATATATATGTTTAACATGTTTCCCCAATCACGGGTCAAGACGCTGTAAATCAAAACCCAGAGATATACTAAAATACTCTAAAAGGGCAAACTGGAAAAGATTCAAGAAGACTTGCAAACAAACCTTACCTCCAAACTATCAAATCATTAGAAAATTACCAAAAAATTGACATCAATTATTTGGAATACAATTAAAGACAATCTACAAAAGTCAATAATGGAGAATATACCAACAAACTATATAACATGATAATAAACTAACCATGGGTGTCCAAACGAATTGAAAATAAAATGAATATTAAAACGCAACCTACACAAAAGCAGAAAATCAATAACCAAAACACGAGAAACTGCAAAAAACTTAAAAAATGAAATCCAAAAAGAACAAAGGAAGCCTTATTGGGGCTATACATTGAAAATTTAATCTGTGACCATACCCAATTCAGGAAACAAGAAACCCAAAAACTACAAAACTACCCAAAAATCTTTTTTGCTCATACTATAAAAACGCAAAAACTGAAAACCAAACTGTCCCACCACTGAGAGAAAATGGCATACTAAAATCAGACCCACATAGCCAAATCAAAATATCCTAAATAACCATTCCAAAAACATTTACCCGACCCCCACATACACCCCCCATAAACAGACAACCCCATACCCCGACAAGGGGCCCATTCCACAAGCCTGTTATGCAAGATATATCTATCACTGAAAAACGGCATTACCCAAACTTTCTTCGTAATGTCCTTAAAACAAAAAACATAAAGCTTCATGACCTGATAAAATTCCCAGTAACAATTTTTAAAAGAATGTAGTGAATCAATATCTCCCGATCCTTACCATAATCTTCCCAAACCTCCCGTGTCCTTAGGGCAATTCCCATCCCTAGAGATTGGAAACACGCAATTTGTATTAGTCCAGTAATTTACAAAAGGAGACAAGCAAACGATTTCCCTTAACTATCGGCCAATATTCTGACATGCATATTGCCGTTAAACTTTTCTAGAACATGTTGGTATCAAGAAATATGATGTCACATTTTGGAAACAAAAATATTTTATAATAACGAAATACAACAGGGCTTCAGATCATCCCGCTCTTGAGAAAAACCCAATCCATCTCTTTTCTCACCCCCTCTCCCTTCCCTTCATCCTTCCTTCCCCACCCTCCCCCCTTTCACCCTCCTTTCCCACTCCTCCTTCCCCCTTCCTCCAAAATCTTAGCGCAATCAAATGACCGAAATATATTACAAACTGAACACCATCCTAATGGATTATGCCCAAGCTTCTTATTTGATAAAGATACCCCACAAACAAACAAAACACACCTTCTCCTATAGCAAACTTAAATTCAACGGCAATCAACGGCCACAACTGCAACCTCTTAACTGGATCTCCGACTTTCCTTGCTGATAGGACCCAGACATTAGTCCCCTGGGTGAGGGTCGAAATGACAAATAATGCACTTGTTTATTACATTTTTTAGAGTGAAATTACCTCTGGAGCAACCTACTTTCCGCTTAACTGGTGTAAACTTTCCGTTACGTCATTCGTGTGTTTCTTGAAGCTATAAAACGCATAGGCCAAGGAAACTGCATATAAAAACAAAGTACACATGTTCATTGTGTGTGTGGGATAGATCACACTCCCTAAAGTAAATATATTATTTTATTTTAAATTTACATTATAAAAAAATATTTTGATACAAATCTAACGACCGAACCGCTATACCCTAAGATGGCCCGCTTGCTTGAAAAATTTCTAAGCCTAAAATTTTTTACCAATCTATTTGACATTAAGACAACTTTTAAACAAAATTATCTCTTCTACAAATAGACACTTGTAGTCCCGACAGGTGGTAAGAGGATAGAAGGTTCCAAAACACACATAATACTCAATATATTTTTTGCATATTTACCTGCAGTACAAACACACAACCTCCACTTATTAATCCGGTATGAAAAATAAATTATGTAAAAACGAGCAAATTGTACAGGTGATGCACTCCTACCACTTTCAATCCTTTCTTTTCAAATACTAGATATGCTCATTTGTTCGTTCATCCTCTGTGCCCTAGGGTAGCACGCGGGCTGCAGATATAATAATCATCTGTGTTTAATGTATATGTGTTTGTCAATTTGTGTTGTGCTGTCCTTCACATCTCCAAACTCGAGCACCTACTAACATAAACAACAGATATGGCATATGTACAAACTGCTGACCATTGTGTATGTATTTGCTATCATCAAAAACAAAACCACAAATTAAAAACAGACCGGAAAACCATGAACTTCTCCCAAACCGTTCCTCACCATTGGCCGACTATCAGATCCTCTTCTCAACCCAGAACCCGTATCACGAAAACAAACAGACCTGTATTTATTAATTGGCTAACTCACAGTACAAAACCATTTTTTCACAATAAACTTATACTTTCATATACCGGAAAGAACTATCACCATTCTTATCAAATTAACTCCTTGGCAACCAAGTCGAATTACCCCGTGGGCCCAGGCAACCAAGAATGGCCTTGCGGCTCGTGTGGGAAGAATGTCACTTGGAAAACAAGGGCCCTAGAATGCGACTCCTCCTGCAAAACCTGGTATCACATAAATTGTCAAGGGGAAATGTCAGAATCTATGTACGCAATAATGGATAGTAGTAACCTCTCTGGCACTGCCTTCAATGTGGACTCCCAAATTTTTCGAGTTGTTTCTTCAATCAGAGTATCACACTATCACACAACTCCTTCTCAGTACTCAGTAACTGTGAAAGCCCAGGAAAGCCCTTTGCAACATCATCTCCGAAACCTACCCTAAATGATAAAACTAACCGAACAATAACAGTAAAAATATTCACAAACCGAAAAATAAAATCAACCACCACTCAAAATATTATGTCTGAATTTCCAATCACTTAAAAATAAAAACCAGAATTAGACATGCTCATTGAATCAACATGCCCTGACATAATTATAGGAACTGAAACTTGGCTTGACCCGTCTGTCTCCGCATATGAATACTTCCCCGCAAACATGTTCACAATCTACAGAAAGGACCGACCACCACACAAGAAAGGTCAGAGCCACGGCGGTGTCCTAATAGCTGTAAAAAACGAATATCAGTCAGCAGAAGTTAAAGATCTACAAACAGAATGCGAGATAGTCTGGGTCGAAATCTCAATACAAAACTTCAGGAAATTATTACTAAGCTCATTTTACAGACCAACAACCTAACGATGACACTCTTTAGATCAATTAAACATATCACTTGCCAGAATAAACCAAAACTCCAAATCTATCATTCTTCTTGGCGGTGACTTTAAACCTTGGCCATATTGACTGGGAAACATCTAGTATCATCCCTAGCAAACCAAATGCCAAACACCACCAACAACTTTTAGACCTAACTGCAGACCACTCTCTTACCCAAATTGTTGACAAACCCACCAAGAAATGACAAAACTTTATTGACTTAATACTGACAAATTACCCTTCCATAGTAGACCAACTTGAAACAATACACCTATTGGAGAAGCAGACCATGATATTGATATATGTTTAACATGTTCCACTTCACTCAGACGCTGTAAATCTAAAACCCAGAGAGATACTAAAATACTCTAAAGCAAACTGGGAAAAGATCAGAGAAGACTTGCAAACAACCCTCCCCTCCAAACTATCAAATCTTTAGAAAATAACCAAAATATTGACATCATTTGAATACATTTAAAGACAATCTACAAAAGTCAATAATGGAGAATATCCTACAAAACTAATAAAACATGATAATAAACTACCATGGGTGTCAAACGAATTGAGAAAGAAAATGAATAAGTATAAACGCAACCTACTCAAAAGCAGAAAATCACATAACCAAAAACACGAGAAACTCAAAAAACTTAAAAATGAAATCCAAAAAGAACAAAGGCAAGCTTATTGGCTATACATTGAAAATATTATCTGTGACATACCAATTCAGGAACAAGGAAACCCAAAAACTACAAAACTACCCAAAAAAAAAATCTTTTTTCATACATAAAAACGCAGAAAACTGAAAACCAAACTGTCCCACCACTGAGAGAAAATGGCATACTAAAATCAGACCCACATAGCAAATCAAATATCCTAAATAACCAGTTCCAAAAAGCATTTACCCCCATAACAGACAACCCCATACCCGACAAGGGGCCCAGTCCACAGCCTGTTATGCAAGATATATCTATCACTGAAAACGGCATTACCAAACTTCTTCGTAATCTTAAACCACATAAAGCTTCAGGACCTGATAAAATTCCCAGTAAAATTTTAAAAGAATGTAGTGAATCAATATCTCCGATCCTTACCATAATCTTCCAAACCTCCCTGTCCTTAGGCAAAATCCCTAGTGATTGGAAACACGCAAATGTATGTCCAGTATTTAAAAAAGGACAAGCACGATGCCATTAACTATCGGCCAATCTCTCTGACATGCATTTGCTGTAAAACTTCTAGAACATGTTGTATCAAGTAATATGATGTCACATTTGGAAAACAATAATATTTTATACGATTTACAACATGGCTTCAGATCATCCCGCTCTTGTGAAACCAACTCATCTCTTTTCTCAAAATCTCCAAAATCTTTGCCAATCAAATGACCGAAATATTCAAACTGACACCATCATTATGGATTTTGCCAAAGCTTTTGATAAAGTTCCCCACAAACACCTTCTCTACAAACTTAAATTCTACGGCATCAACTGCAACGCTCTTAACTGGATCTCCGACTTTCTTGCTGATAGGACCCAGACAGTAGTCCTGGAGGGCGAAATGTCAAATAAGGCACTGTTTATACATTTTTAGTGAAATTACTCTGGAGCAACCTACTTTCGCTTTAACTGGTGTAAACTTCCGGTTACGTCATTCTGTTTCTTGAAGCTATACGCACGGCAAGGAAACTGCTATATCAAAGTAAACATGTCATTGTGTGGGGGATAGATCACTCTTCCTAACGGTAATATTTTATTTATTTTAAATGTACATTATAAAAAAATATGTTGATACAAATCTACACCGATCCGCTATACCCTAAGATGGCCCGCTCTTGAAAAAATTCTAAATTTTCCAATCTTTTTGACATTAAGAGCAACTTTACAAAATTATCTCTTCTGACTAATAGACACTTGTAGTCCTGACTGGTGGTAAGAGGTATAGAAGGTTCCAAACCACATAATACTCAATATTTTTGCATATTTACCTGCAGTACACGCCACTTCCGGTTGAAAATTATTATGTAAACAAACGACAAATGTACAGGTGATGCACTCCTACACTTTCAATCCTGTTCTTTTCATATACTAAATGCTCATTTGTTCGTCCATCATCTGTGCCCAAGGGTAGCACGCGGGCTGAAGAGTTATAATCTTCATCTGTGTTTAATGTAT
>CM055267.1:9362696-9391122 GCA_029237695.1 Conchocele bisecta
TACCTAACATATACCCTGATCACATTGTATGTATATTAGTTGACAGTATCGCGCTTTCGTGACTGGACACACTCGATTAGCGACCGTGGTCAGTTACGTAGGTTCAGATAATTGACGCCACGGGATGCCACTTATCTCTCCTCCAGCAGATACCACAATTCGAGCATAGTCAATAGTAGCTTGATATTAGGTGTATATTTCCAATACACTACAGAAATTGTAAAGGTTGGACGTCATATGCCATCGTGATATATTTCCGATACCAGAAATGCCTATATGCGATTAAATATGTAAATGTCATAGAAAATAGCAGATAAAAAGCAGATAACAATTCGATGATATGAAAATGACATTAAGATCAAATTTCATACATATTGATTCCGGGTCAAAACGTGGTTATGCGTGATTACTTAACTAAGATTTAGCAATTGCAACCTTGAAAAACCTTGCAACCCTAACCCCCTTAATTGGTTAAGCGTGAGGGATTAATTAAGTGACGGTAAATAAACTTTAGTTAGTAATTCACCTTCAAACAGTCAATTGAGACGTGATATAAACTAATTCAGTTTAGACAGTAAATTGAAGTCAATTAAAGATGAGTGTGTAAGTTTATATTGTCTTACGTGAATATTTCTTTACACATATATATTGTGTGTTTCGTAATAAGCAACTTCTTGAAATTCATATTGATTGACACAGCAAATATGATCTGGGTCTAGACTGTTAAAAAGAAATCGGTACGTCTTTTCGATGTTCATCATACTTAAGTTATTTATTACTACATGTATGTATTAACCCTTACAGCGGTATATATATTTCTGAAAAACATGTTTTCACAGAATATGAAAATCGTCTCCAATGGAAAAGATTTTCATGTGCTGCCAAAATGTGTTTTGGTAAGAATTAATGAAATAAAGAACAGCTAGGTGAGACATTTTAACTAAGCGTGAAAAGGGTTAATATGAAAACAAGTCAATCAGTTAAATAGAAAATTAAAATTGTTCTGTTCTGTAAACAATTTACTTAAAATAGTCAAATAAAAACATGTTCATTGTTTTGTTCTGTAAACATGTAAACTATTGAATGTAGGACATTTGCCCCCCGGACATTTGCCCCCCAGTCCAAAAATGGCAGGGTGGACAATTGCCCCCCAGTCGAAATGTAGGGGCGGACATTTGCCCCCCAGTTGAAATGGCAGCGTAGGACATTTGCCCCCCAGTCAATATGTAGGGGCGGACATTTGCCCCCCAATGGAAATGGCAGCTAGGACATTTGCCCCCCAGTCGAAATGGCAGTTAGGACATTTGCCCCCTAGTGAACAATTTGAGGTATGACAAGGTGTGACAAGATTACAACACATTTCCAAACAACCAGTTTTATTTGAGCATAAATTTGTGATCAAGTGTAAAACAGATAATAGATTAACGTCAATATCAACACAATCTTGGCATGATTGTCAATGTTTGTGATCAAGTACTATGAACTAACCATGATAATACTCATTATTTCGATTGTCCTCGTGAAATTAAAACAGATAACAGATTAATGTCAATGTCAACACACTCTTGGCATGATTATCAATGTTTGTGATCAAGTACTATGAAATTCGAACAAATAACAAAATGTCACATTATAGCACATCAGTATAGTAGCACGTTTTTAGAGTTACATTGTCAATTAGACGAATCGGACGGAATGTCCGACCGCTCTAAGGAAGTCGCGCACATCCTTCTCACCAGCATCAAAGTCCTGGCACAGTTGTTTAAGTCTATCCTGCAGATTTCTCGTCTCGCGGCGGACACGTTTACGTGTGGGGCACCCTGTCTCACTCGCTCCACTTCTGTGATCACGTTGAGTTGATCCTTCTGTATACACTGAATAGTATGCCAGAGTCCGGGATTTTTATGTCCTACAAGGTGGCTGAACGAGTTGTTCCACGCCTCACATTTGTTGTTGGTCCGGGAACCATCTTCTAGAGTGACCTGGTTCACGTTCCATTTATCAATCGCATACTTCGGACTCGTTCGCTGTAATGTGATGCGTCCCCTGGCCCCCATCACAGACTTGTACGGTCCACTCACAAAGTTGGTGTCGAAGTACTCGGTGAGGTCTTCCAGTGCCGGTGGGGTGACAGTCTTCAGATAGCGCATACCATCCTGACGCGGCTAGGTGGCAGGAACGCAAGCCCATCGAGCATGCCACAGTACTGTTTCACTTCATCATCTTCTTTGTAGAGAGTTGAAAGTCCTTCACTCTGTACCCGCCGCCATGTACACTGAGTAAGGTGGTAGAAACATCCCTGGATTCGGACATGGCATCCAAACATAGATGCGACTGCGCCGTGAATACCCAGTTCAAAGTCGCAAGTCAGGACGGCCGGATCAGGTGTGAGTTGAACAGCATCGCAGGCGTTCAAGACGGCGGTGAATACTTCCTCGTAGCTAGACGTTGTTTGTCCGGAAGGAAAGCGTAGACACAGGTCAGAGTCACATCGTTCACCTCGGCGCGAATGACAAACAGCTGCGTAAACTGCCTAGGCGCAGTGCCGAATGTCCCGTCAACAAACCAATGGGAGCTATCACAGAGATGTTTAAGTCCTAGTTCTGTCGCAAACACAATTACACGGCCGTCGTTGGATTGTCCTTCTACATAGTTGTCGTAGATCAGGAAGGGGAGTTTGTCTGGACCACCTGTCGTCTCGAATGCCTCTGGTAGCTCAGGGATGTCGTTGATGCTGGTTGGCTCTGGTGGGGTGTTTTCCACGCTTCAGACGTCGAACTGCGCGTTTGAATAGTATCAGTTTTCCCCGCTGCTACTCTCACGCCAACTGGGTGCTGAGTGAGTTTGTCGGATATGAGTTGGCCAGGGTTTCCACGGTTGTTGGTGACATGTTGTTTTATGTCTTGCCGAACCTTCATTGCCGCGATAGCATACGCGTCGCTGTCGTGAGAGTGTGGTGTCGCTGAGCTGATCGTGGTAATCTGTAATAAAAAATGAATTACAATGATAAAATAAAACCGATAAAAAATGAAACGAGATATATTTTGATGAATGCATAGAACTCAGTATGCTCTCTGAAAATAGTCATATATTTTATATTAAATATAGCAATTTATACTAAAATATATTTCATGAAATTACGCAGGTACCCAATAGTACAAAATTACAAGACTGTCTGATATTTCCAATAGTCACATTAGTACTATAATACAACCAACACGACTTGGAAGTTGTAAATTGTAACCATTGTCCGCTAACAAACTACATTTATATTTACCATTGAGTCAGTAGTAAGTGTCCCCTTGCAAGAGGCACTCTTGCATTTGGAGCATTCCCAGTGGATAGTGGAGATACGGCTCTTCTTCTTAGTATACGAGTAACCCTCGTATAGTAGCTTCTCAGCCCCTCTAGTACTGGTAGTCAGTTCCATCGTGGTATGAGATTTGTAGTAATGCAGTAGACAATTCCATGGCTAATATACTGCATGAACCTTTAATTAGTTTCACTCAATTCTCACAAGTTTTTCACTTTAAGAATTACCATCTATTAAATCACATTATATCTAATTAAATAATGAACTCAGTAGTGTACACTTTAATCAACAATCAAAGACTTTTAACACCTCTCATGATATTAGTTCAAACTTTTGCTAATTATGTGAATGGATATCATTAGGTAATCAGTGTTTAAAGCTAATCAGTAATCACACCCAATTTACTTTGATGTCTTTGATAATAAGTATCATGGTACACTTCATACAATACAACTTTTGCTATTATGTGAATGGATATCATTAGGTAATCAGTGTTTTAAAGCTAATCAGTAATCACACCCAATTTACTTTGATGTCTTTGATAATTAAGTATCAGGTACACTTCATACAATATGTCCCTACCCTACATTTCGACTGGGGGTGGGGGGCAAATGTCCTAGCTGCCATTTCGACTGGGGGGCAAATGTCCTAGCTGCCATTTTCCATTGGGGGGCAAATGTCCGCCCCTACATTTCGACTGGGGGGCAATTGTCCTAGCTGCCATTTCAACTGGGGGGCAAATGTACCACCCTGCCATTTTTGGACTGGGGGGCAAATGTCCGGGGGCAAATGTCCATATCCCAAACTATTTACTTAAAATATATCAAATAAAAACATGTTCATGAAATTTAAACCGCGTTCTTTTATTTCATATTATCATAAAAATTACGGTAGATTGGAACGCGCCTGGTGGCAGCTAATTACTGCAGTTTGTTCAGTCAACTGTGAATATCCGGTGGACAGGGGGACTGATTAAGACTATTAAGTAGATAAGATCCTGTACATAAATCCTGTGACATCCGTTATGTTATCAATTCCACACCACATTTCAAAATAACGAAACGTAGACCCTGTTCATTTATGATTTAAACATATAGTGTAAAATATGCTATATTCCTGTAAATTGTGCGATTCATTTTCAACCAATGTATATCCTGCATGACCATTTAATTTTCCAATATAAACAGCATGTCCATAAACATAATTTGAGTATAATGAATTATGCAATATGACAAGCATAGTCCTTGATCATTTTGTCCGGATACCACCACACGTGTTTCATTACGACGGCTGAGTTATACCGTAATTGGAGCAACAAGACGATTATGAATTATGCAAGACGATAGAATCCAATTAGCCTATATACTGTTTGAACGGGCACAACTGTGTATACTACACGTCCATTCTCATCAAGGACTACACTGTTTCTTGTTCTATATACTGTTTGAACGGGCACAATTGTGTATACTACACGTCCATTCTCATCAAGGACTACACTGTTTCTTGTTCTATATACTGTTTGAACGGGCACAATTGTGTATACTACACGTCCATTCTGATCAAGGACTACACTGTTTCTTGTTCCGTAATTTGAGTAACATTAATTAGTGTAGCAGGAAATACAAAGTATCTCAGAAATACTGACGCCCTGGCCGAGGATCGAACCCAGGTCGTCAGCGTGGCAGTCCGACAGTGTAAATTACCTCTCGGCCACGGTCTTGTCTTATTTTGTAAAAACACCTACAATTAATACGTGGCATGTCTTATGGTGTATCAACGAATGCTATTTGTTGTTGAGAATTTGATTATACAAAAGAAACGAGCTATTTCGATTCCACTTCCTGGAGAGCCAGAGTGGGGAATGCGATAACAGTATTTGTATATAAACGTGTATGACTAAAACTAAAACAAAAGCAGGGATAATGACTCGACAGTCAGTAATACTTTGTATTATATAATACGATTACAAGACAGTAAATTGTCATCGTTAGAAGCACCATTTGCTATTATATAAAATGATGTAGTTTTCCGTTACGATTACACGCCGATAGAATGTGCTAGGTATGGTACCTGTAATTTAGGAGTACATATTGCGCGTCAGTTTAGTGTGACCGTGTTATACTGGGCGATTGCAGTGTGATATATTGGATCCCAGTGTTTTTTGCGTGGAGCCTATCATGAAAACCGTGAACAATGATTTGTTTCGTTATTTAAAATTTAATACGTGATGATAGATATATTACTAATTATATACACATACTACTTGAACGTGTTTATATGTGGGCCACCGGCTGATAAAATAAACCACACAGCTTTTTAACAATTAGATAAATAATTCGTCCAGCACCATACTGATAGGGATTTAACCTCAATATCTGACAGACGAACATCGTATTTTCTGATCAGACTACGCGGGGGCATATTATGAGACAACTGATGTGAAATTGTTCTGTCTAATTCCCGGCTGTCGGATTTTTTTTTCCAACAATTTTATTTTACTCACATTCTATGCATAATTATTTCATGCCCCGATGATAATTATCAAGAACGGCAGCCGGTGACTACATTTGAAATTAAAATGTAATTATGTCACACCTGCCAGATTGAATGGAATTAGCGGTTGACATTTTGAGATGAGCTTGAGCTACCCGCGCCTGCCCCCCCGCCGCAGATGAGCGCTTGAGCTACCCGCGCCTGCCCCCCGCCCCCCCCCCCCCGAGATGAGCTTGAGCTACCCGCGCCTGCCCCCCGCCCCCCCCCCACAGAAATGGCAAAGAAATGCCATTTTCAAAAATATCTTCTTTTTTTTTTTTCTTCAAATTCTTTTCGCACCGAACGACAGTCATATTTTGTTATGCATCTCGGCATTCGGTCAACTTTATCATTGTTTATCCATCCATTAATGTCCGGATACCTGGAAAATGACATTATTGCCACTGGTCTTATATATATACTTACCACAACTGTTGTCATTGTATTATTATGACGCCACCACCATAATCATATTCTATACGGTTTGTTGTACTGGATATTGCAGGTATATATGGTCCTATAATCAGTGTCTATACTGTTTCCCCGTAATGGATCTTGCCGGAACACATAAGTATAATCAGACCCTATATACGGTTTGCCGTAACGCTTTGCCGTACTGGATATTGCAGGTACATATGGTCATATAATCATAGTGTATACTCTTTTCCGTACTGGATATTGCAGAAACACGGTCCTATAATCATAGTCTATACGGTTTGCCGTACTGGATATTGCAGGTACATATGGTACTATAATCATAGTCTATACAGCTTGCCGTACTGGATATTGCAGGTACATATGGTCATATAATCATAGTCTATACTCTTTTCCGTACTGAATATCGCAGAGACACCCCAGCTAACAATTTTCGGTTGTAGGAACGTTGTTACAACGTTTTATGAAAGTTGCAGTTACGTTGCCATGAAGCCGTTGGTACAACGTACTCCAGGAAAGTTTTCCTGTCGTAGATTTCACGTAGTGATTTTACGTTTTATGACGACATTCACAAGACGTTTTCACAATGACGTTGGTACAACGTACTTCAGGAAAGTTTTCCTGTCGTAGATTTCACGTAGTGATTTTTACGTTTTATAACGACATTCACAAGACGTTTTCACAATGACGTTGGTACAACGTACTTCAGGAAAGTTTTCCTGTCGTAGATTTCACGTAGTGATTTTACGTTTTATGACGACATTCACAAGACGTTGCCACAATGACGTTGGTACAACGTACTTCAGGAAAGTTTTCCTGTCGTAGATTTCACGTAGTGATTTTACGTTTTATGACGACATTCACAAGACGTTTTCACAATGACGTTGGTACAACGTACTTCACAAGACGTTTTCACAATGACGTTGGTAGAACGTACTTCAGGAAAGTTTTCCTGTCGTAGATTTCACGTGGTGATTTTACGTTTTATGACGACATTCACAAGACGTTTTCACAATGACGTTGGTACAACGTACTTCAGGAAAGTTTTCCTGTCGTAGATTTCACGTAGTAATTTTACGTTTTATGACGACATTCACAAGACGTTTTCATAATGACGTTGGTACAACGTACTTCGTAGATTTCACGTAGTGATTTTACGTTTTATGACGACATTTACAAAACGTTTTCACAATGACGTCGGTACAACGTACTTCAGGAAAGTTTTCCTGTCGTAGATTTCACGTAGTGATTTTACGTTTCATGACGACATTCACAAGACGTTTTCACAATGACGTTGGTACAACGTACTTCAGGAAAGTTTTCCTGTCGTAGATTTCACGTAGTGATTTTACGTTTTATGACGACATTCACAAGACGTTTTGACAATGACGTTGGTACAACGTACTTCAAGAAAGTTTTCCTGTCGTATATTTCACGTAGTGATTTTACGTTTTATGACGACATTCACAAGACGTTTTAGTAATGACGTTGTAACAACGTACTTCAGGAAAGTTTTCCTGTCGTAGATTTCACGTGGTGATTTTACGTTTTATGACGACATTGACAAGGCGTTTTCACCATGACGTTGGTACAACGTACTTCAGGAAAGTTTTCCTGTCGTATATTTCACGTAGTGATTTACGTTTTATGACGACATTCACAAGACGTTTTCACCATGACGTTTGGTACAACGTACTTCAGAAAGTTTTCCTGTCGTAGATTTCACATAGTGATTTTACGTTTTATGACGACATTCACAAGACGTTTTCACCATGACGTTGGTACAACGTACTTCAGGAAAGTTTTCCTGTCGTATATTTCACGTAGTGATTTTTACGTTTTTATGACGACATTCACAAGACGTTATAGTAATGACGTTGGCACAACGTACTTCGTGAAAGTTTTCCTGTCGTAGATTTCACGTAGTGATTTTACCTTTTTGACAACATTCACAAGACGTTGTCATAATGACGTGGTAACAACGTACTTCAGGAAAGTTTTTCTGTCGTAGATTTCACGTAGTGATTTTACGTTTCATGACGACATTCACAATACGTTTTCATAATGACGTTGGTACAACGTACTTCAGGAAAGTTTTCCTGTCGTATATTGCACGTAGTCATTTTACGTTTTATGACGACATTCACAAGACGTTTTCATAATGACGTTGTACAACGTACTTCAGGAAAGTTTTTTTGTCGTATATTACACGTAGTGATTTTACGTTCTATGACGACATTCACATGACGTTGTCATAATGACGTTGGTACAACGTACTTCAGGAAGTTTTCCTATCGTAGATTTCACGTAGTGAATTTATGTTTTATGACGACATTCACAAGACGTTTTCATAATGACGTTGTAGCAACGTACGTCAGGAAAGTTTTCCTCCGTCGTAGATTTCACGTAGTGATTTTACGTTTTATGACGACATTCACAAACATTGCCACAAGACGTTGGTACAACGTACTTCATGAAAGTTTTCCTGTGGTAGATTTCACGTTGTGAATTTACGTTTTATGACGACATTCACAAGACGTTTTCATAATTACGTTGGTACAACGTACTCCAGGAAAGTGTTCCTGTCGTAGATTTCACGTATTGATTTTACGTTTTATGACGACATTCACAAGACATTTTCATCATGACGTTGTAACAACGTACTGCAGGAAAGTTTTCCTGTCGTGGATTTCACGTAGTAATTATACGTTTTATGACGACATTCACATTACGTTTTCATAATGATGTTGGTACAACGTACTTCAGGAAAGTTTTCCTGTCGTAGAGTTCACGTAGTTATTTTACGTTTTAAGACAACATACCCAAAACATTGGCATATCGACGTTGGAACAACGTAATTAGGAACGAGTTCCTGTCGTTGGTTTCACGTAGTGATTGTACATTTTAATACAACATTCACAAGACGTTGGCATACTGAAGTTGGTACAACATAAATTGGTAAAGTTTTCCTCACGTAGATTTCACTTAGGGATTTTACGTTTTAAGACAACATTCAGAAAACGTTGGCATAATGACATTGATACAACGTAGGGAATTTACCTTGTGCAACAACATTCCTGAAGCGTTGGCATAATAACGTTGGTACAACATATTTTTAAGAAAGTTTTCCTGTCGTAGATTTCACGTAGTGATTTTACGTTGTATCATTGTCATAATTTTAGCGTTGGTGCAGCGTTATCCAGAAACGTGTCTTGGCTAGATTTGACGTAGTGATGTTACATTGTATGAAAACATTCATTGACATACAATTTCACGTAGATTTTTATGTCACATATGTTCAAAGTTTCCTTGAAGTACAGATCACAACGTAAAATCACACACTGCATGTCAAGAACATGTTCCTAAACAACGTCATTACGACCACGTTTTCATTCAATGTAAAATAGTGCTACATGAACTCTACAACGAGAGAACGTTGCTGAATGTAAAAACATTAACTTAGCCACATTTGGTGATTTGTTTTATTTAAATCGGCATGACACAACTATGGAAGCGTCCTGGTGCCAATGAAGTATTGTATCTCCTAATTGGATAGCAACTCCTAATTAGGACCTATTATCTCATAAAGGACTTAGTATCTCCTAATTATGAGCTAGTATCTCCTAATTATGACTTACGATCTCCTAATTAGGAATTACTATATGTGTCAATGCTAAAAAAAATCTCCTTAGTGTCTCCTAATTAGAGATAATAACTCCCAATTATGACTTAGTATCTCCTAATCAGGAGTTACTATCTACTAAATAGGAGTTAGTATCTCAATTAGGAGATAAATGTAGTATCTCCTAATTAGGAGTTACATATATTTTAGCATTGGCATCAGGAATGCTTCTATACACAACAGCAGCATTTGGAGTAAAACGGTATTGCTTTCATCAGCAATAGAATAGAACATTACTATCTCTGTTGAACAGAAATACAGTTACAACAAAATATTGATTGTGACAATCTTGTCAACAGCTATTGTCAGTTTAGGTCGGTTAACGGGTCGAATCCCATGAAGTGATGGAACTTTAGGCAGAGCTGGCAGAAGTTGTCTACGTAGTGCCGTAGTCTTGTCCTTCTTTGGTTCTTGGTCAATCTCGCACATTTCATCGTCTCCTGTAAAATACAGACATGTACAGTCAAATGAAACACCATCTATGTTCTGGTCTACCAATACCAGCCAATATGTTACGGCTAATACATAACATAAAATAAGAGTGCCGTAGGTCATAGTATACGCTCGTCGAGGCATAGCCAGTAAACGAGGGGAGATAACACGCTGGAAAAAAAAATAAGAAACTCAATAGGGTTCTTTTTCTTGCCATAATAAACAAGTATACATTGTGATCACGAGGAAAAAGATACAGACGCGAAAATTAAAAATAGCCATTATAAGCGCGGAAATAGCTCATTATTTTGTGTGGAAAATCGATCAATTCCCTCTTGCATATGTATACCGAAGCATAACTTGCGTTATTGCATGGAAAATGACATAGAAGGCGAACGTAAAAAATAGCCACCAAGGGGACATAAATAATTCGATAGTTTTTGAAATGTGATTCTTCGTATTGCCGTGATAAACATGTATGCTGATGTGGTCAAGATGTGTCAAGTGGAACTTGAGTTATTGCGTGGAAAATGTTACATAATGCGAAAATTAAAAAACTGTCCACCAAGGGGAGATAAGTCATCTGCAACTTTTAAAAATCAATAGCGTCTTTGTCTTGCCGTGATAAACATATATGCCTAAGTTGGTCACGGTCCGTCGAGTAGCACTCATATTATTTCGTGGACAAGCTGTGTCCATGGCCCGCCCGGCCCGCCCGTACATGGTGAATACAAATACGTCCTCTATTTTTGTTTCGAACGGGCGTATACACGATAGTACATGTATTGCATTAATAATATAATTCCATTATTTATTTTTTATACAATGTATTTGCAACTCAACTTTGAATTGATTTTATGTTTATAGCAAAACATAAAATACAAATGTACATGTGGGAATATTGTATTTTTTGGTTCGTTTGTGCATTTTACGATACTGTTACATGTACGGGATTATTTTGTCCCGAAAATACTACATTTTGCCGAGAGAAAATATGTATTTGCAGAACAGACGCAACACATTAAAACACAATTGACAATGAGATTGAGTGCTGAAGATGACAGCTGCTCCAATCGGACAAAGGGTTAAATTGTATTTGCAAAACAAAAGAAATAAATGCAAATGATAAAAACATGAAAGTCCTCAGTGACCTTGACCTTGGGGAATCAAATATGAACACCCAGGGTAGTGAACCCATCAATGCCAGACAGGCATGGATGAAGTTTGATGGTCATGAGCCCAGAGAAAGCGGGAACTTTAAAGAATGTATAAACATATTGGCGAATAGGTGAATACGTCTACCTCACGCATGTGTGGGCGACACAAAAATCCCGTTTAAAAACTATGCAACTATTATATTGTGATAGTGGAGGAACTGTAATAATACTATGGTGGCTCGTTAGGGACATTTCGTCTCTTCGTGGTAACGGAACGAAGATTAGCGAAGAGAAGAAACGAGGTTTAATAATTAAACTTCGTCTTTTCGGTAAGCTAATGATCGTCTCTTCGCCCCTAAGGGATGAAAATTATCGCCCTATAAGGTCGATTAAATTTGCGCCGCGTAAATTTGCGCCTCTCGAATTAACACCCCTTAATCTTCGTTTCATCGTTTCGTCGCGACGTTTCGGTAATAACGTTGTAATCGCGTAGTCATATGCAACGTAATATGACAACATAAATATTGCGTATTAAGAGCTTCCAAAGAATTAGTTGCAGCAACGTTATTGTGGAAACGTGTTTGCGACAAAGTTGATAAGATGTTTTCACCCAACGTAATATGACAACGTGAATAGTACGTAATGAGAGTTTTTTGATAATTGGTTGCAGCGACGTTATTGCGTCAACGTTTCGGTAATAACGTTGTAATCACGTAGTCACATGCAAGGTCATATGAGAACATCAATATTACGTATTAAGAGCTTCCAAAAAATTGGTTGCAGCAAAGTTATTGTGGAAACGTGTTTGCGACAATGTTGAGATGATGTTTTCACCCAACGTAATATGACAACGTGAATGCACTGAGAGTTTTCCTGAATTGGTGCAGCAACTTATTGTGGCAACGTTTCGGTATCGTGTATTACGTAGTCACTTGAACGTCATGAGAACTCAATGTTACATATTTTAGCTTCTAAAGATTGGTTGATCAAAGTATTGTGGAAACGATTTCTGCGCAACGTGATCATATGTTTTCACCCAACATGATACTGAATAGTACATAATGAGAGTTTTTCTGATTGGTTGCAGCAACTTATTTTGTATGTGTGTACATGACATGTACTTGTGTTGAAAGAACTATTTGCTGACCTGTAACAATATTGCCTCTTAGCGTTCCTTGCCTCCAGCTGCTTTTATATCCCCAGCATATAAAGTATGTCGAGGGGTATGTAGTTTTCTAATTTCTGTCCGTTCATTTGTAACATTTGTGAAAGATTTTCAGTACTTTATGTCTCCATTTACCCATTTACCGATTGACAAGCATATGATAAGCATATTTATCATCCTCCATATATCCATTGGCTCTCACATACGTCTTTGGCATTTTTGTATGTGACAGTTGAATCTGGTTATACCCTTTATTTAGTGTATTACAATGATTATCCCCTCGCCGTAGGCAAGAGGGTATAGCATTAGTCCATGTACGTACGTACGTACGTTAGTAACACCTTTAATTTTTTCAAGAACTCAGGAACCGCTTCACCGATTTTAATAATATTTGGCCACAATGTGTGTCTAGGGATGGTGCTTTATTTTGCATACGACCCACGTCTGACCGTCCAAGGTCAAGGTCCCTGAGGACATTAATTTTGTTTATATAATGCTTACAGCGAGAGGATTACCGGTAGCTTTGTTTAATGATGCCAGTTCTTGTTCGTCATTCTATTACTTTTAGGGGAAGGGGCGAAGTGACTTTGGTGTGGTATGGACCTGGCAACAGGTCAGGTTGTTCTAAGTTCAGGACTAAATATATTTTGTATGCCCCACGACGATAGTGGCGGGCGTATTTAGTGTTAACCTTGTCCGTCCGTTCGTCCATCCATTACCAACCTTGCAACTCATAAAACTGTTAAACCATACTGACTATCATTCTATTACTTTTAGGGGAAGGGCGAAGTGACTTTGGTGTGGTATGGACCTGGCAACAGGTCAGGTTGTTCTAAGTTCAGGGCTAAATATATTTTGTATGCCCCACCACCATAGTGGCGGGCACATTTAGTGTTAGCCTTGTCCGTCCGTTCGTCCATCCATTGCCAACTTTGTAACTCATAAAACTTTTAAACCATACTAGCTACAGACCTGCAACTTCCTTATGATGAGTAGATGCGCCAAAGTTTATTTCAATGTTTGATTCAACCAACCCCCCGGGTCATGGGTTATCTCCCCCTTTTCGACTTGAATTTCCCAAATTTCCCAACCCTTGTATTTCGTAAAACTTTTAAACTGTACTAGCCACAGACCTGAAACATGGGATGTAGCTTCTTTATGGTGAGTAGATGTGCAAAATTGATTTTGATTCAACCCCCAGGTCATGGATTATCTCCCCATTTTCGACTTAGAATTTTTCAATTTTGCCTTGTAACGTGTAAGACTTTTAAACCGTGACAGCTACAGACATCAAACTTGGTGTATAGCTTCTTTATGATGAGTAGATGCACAAAGTTTATTTCAATGTGTTATTTGACGCCCCGGGTCATGGATTATCTCCCCCTTTTTGACTTAGATTTCACCAATTTGCCTTGTAACTTGTAAAACTTCTAAACCGTAATAGCTGAAAGGAGGCTTGATGCTTGGTATGTAGCTCTTTGTGGTGTGAAGATGCAGAAACTGAAATTTTTGCTTTGACACTGAGCCATGGATTATCTCCCCCTTTTGGACTTGGAAGTTAAATGCCTCGTTTACTATCAAAGCAATATGTGGGGCATCCGTATTCTACAAACACATTTTCTAGTTTTCGATGTAAACATTCCGTTCCGATTTTCACCCCAATTAAGCAAGTTAAATATGGGATCGAACCTGTTGGTCCGGCCTTAAATGACCTTAGCTGTTAATTGGCCGTTTAACGCCAATATATCAAATCACGGTCAAATTATGTAGAGGTTTGCTTTAAAGATTTTTGTAAAAATTCCTTTTAGGTCATGTTTTTATGCCCCCTATGTAATAGCAAGGCGGGCATATTGTGTTGCTCTTGAGGTTCTGTACTTCTGTCTGTACATTTACGTCAAAAAGTCGAAAACTTTGTCAGGGTTTCTCTGTCATGTAATAGCTTCAATATTACTTGAATGATTGCTTTAATATTTGGACAGTTCATTCACCTGAACATTCATCCTTCACTTGATTATCTTAATTCATATGCATTGATCAATACAATTTCCAAATATGTAACGCTGTCTGCCTTTTCAAAATCATTCTGGATTCAATGTAGCATGAGAGGAATTTGCTTTTTTGATTAGCATTATGAGGCAGCAGCCGGGGGTATATGTGAGCTCCAACTCACTTGCTCTAGTATGTTCAGGCATCGGTATGTGGTTCATGTAATCCGACCTATCCTAGTTTTTAGGACCCTATATTCATCATGCTCATTAATATAAAAAAAAATATTATATTTTCAAAATATAAAGACAAGGGTGGATGGGGTTGACTGAATGGGACGGTATGGAGGCTAACATATATGTACATTACTTTAATTATTAGAGTACAAATAATGTATCAAAATGTTTATAGTCTTTGAGCAGTACAACACGCATTATCAATAAAAAATATTAAAAGTTCCGGATGGCCATAAAATGTGTTGGGAAGCCATTTTTATACTACTTTATTCCTATTTCAAGTTAGACTATATTTTCTTATTTTATTCCTATTTTTTTACCGTCTGAATTCCTGTTTTCCTATTTTTGTTGGACCAATCCCTCATTTGACGGCCTGATGTGTTTTAAATTCTCAGTTTATCTGTTAAAGGTGCACTGAATTATGTTTCACCTGAAAATAGTTCTGTTGCATTTTATTCCACATGAGCTCTGTATTGTAAATGTCCGTTTTGGATATCATGTATGAAAACAATACTGTAGGTCCTAGAAATGATTTTTATAAAATATGGTTTTATTTTTTACAATTTCAATATGTCTCGTAATACAATATGGTTTTATTTTATATGTCTTGTATTAATTTCAGGATGTTATTTGCTTTATTATGTACCCCCACCAACCCTCAACAAAAGGGTGGCAGGTGGGAGCATGTGATGGGTAATTTAACGACTTTTGTGGAAGGTTTTCATACAATATGGTTTTATTTTTACATTTCAATATGTCTCGTATTAATTTCAGGATATTGTTTGCTTTATTATGTACCCCCCCCCCCCACCCCCCCCCCCCCCGCCCCCCCCCCCCCTCAAAAAAAAGAGAGGTACATATTGTCCCCACCCTGTACATCAGAGATTTGTGTTGAAGTTTTCGGCCACCTATATCTCTTTAATACCATAAGTCAGATTGACTTGAAACTTTATATACTTATTTGTGAGCATCCATGTGCTCAAGGTCAAAAGACATTGTGTTAAAAGTTGTTGAGAGGTGCCGTATTTATTCTTTTTTGTCATTCAATATTTTATTTCTTAATACTTCACAGAACAAAGATACAATTATACATGTACATATATGATCATGGCATGAGAAATTTGTATAGTGCATATACAACAACAAAAACACTATATATTCAGCATGTGCCATATTTATTCTAATACCCTCGGGGCTATGAAATTTGTGGGGAAAATAGGATCAAAATATGTTATTTTCACATACAAAAGCCATTTAAAACAATGTTTTAAATGGCTTTTGTAGGTGAAAATAACATTTAGAATGCAAATATGGGAGAGAGGTGGCTACTATTAGAATAAATACGGTACATCCACAGGCATTCGGCGTGTTTCGGCTTTCGTCGGTACTGCTATAATTGAACGGCGCTGGTAATACTGAATACATTACAATGATTACTTCCCTCGAGCTGTCGATTAAATAGCGCCATTTGCTTTGGTATTTATTATAAGGTATGCAACTTCTGGTCGGACACAAGCTCATATTGTAACAAAATAACATATTTAGAATTGTAATTATGCCACCGGGTTTCGAAGAAACGGGTGGCATATAGTGTTTGGACCGTCCGTCTGTCCGTCCGTCCGTCTGTCCGAGCAACCAAGGGTGTACAAGGGCCATGGGGCGGAGCCTAACACAAAATAATCCTTTGATTTATTCCGTATGGCCCCTTATTCTATTGTTATACAATGGGCCATCTCTTTGATCTAGAACAATGGAAATGGCCCCTTGTTCACTACTGGTGGCACGTCCGTCCGTCCGTCCGTCCGTCCGTCACACTTTTCGGTTAACCAATTTGTCACAGTTTCTCAAATATGCTGCAGGTGGCATCCGCGTTTGACAGACGCATTTCTTGTTTTCTATGTATTAATGTATTTCTGCAGGATAACGATAATTCTCAAATGAACATATGAACTTGCCACTACAATATTGACGTTAGAGCCGTAAACACATTATTTCATTTGTTATGATGCGAGGTCGTGTCCGACCTAGGAAAACCAGTTGTAATTTGATATTCTTTGCATAATTTATGTTGTAATTATGCTATATCAGCCAGATAACAATACATGTGCACATTCCGCCAAAATATTTACATCAGCGTTAATAAAATTGCGGAATTTGTTGTGATACGAGGCCATGGCCGACCAAAGCAATAAGCCTTGTTCATATAAATAGCTATACCGATGAAAGCCGAAACACGCCGAATGCCTATGGGTACATCCGTCAGTGGTGGGTGGCAGGTTGGAGCATGCGAAGGGTAATTTAATGATTGGGGTTCACCCTTACCGGAATCCCGACTGGAGACCTGGTTTGGCCCTTACATACGTCTTTGGCATTTTGTATGTGACAGTTGAATCTGGTTATACCCCTTATAAGAGTAATCCTACCGGTATTACATATTAATAGAAGGGGCCAAGTGACTTTGGTGTGGTATGGACCTGGCACCAGGTCAGGTTATTCTAATTCCAGGGCTGAATATATTTTTCTTGATGTAACTGTTCCGTTCTGATTTCCCCCCAATGCAGCAGGTTAAGCACGGGATCGAACCCACTGGCCCGGCCTTACATGACCTTAGCTGTTGATAGGCCGCTAAAACACTAATAAACAAACAAACCTTAATGTGGGAAAAAGTGGCATATTGTTTTTGGACCGTCCGTCTGTCCGTCTGTCCGTCTGTCTGTCTGCCCATCCGTCCGTCCGTCCGTGCACACATTAGGGTACTTATGTGGCTAGCCCCACAGGGTTATGGACTTAGTAAAGGATAGGGTTGGTTACAATTAGCCACCTAAAAATGTGGCTAAAAATCGTTTTATGTGGCTAATATTTAACATGTGATAAGCCACATAAGTATAGTAATGTAAGAACGTCCGTCCGTCCGTCCGTCACACTTTTCGGTTAACCACTTTGTCACAGTTTCTCAAATATGCTGCAGGTGGCATCCGCGTTCGACAGACGCATTTCTTGTTTCTCGATGTAAATATTCTGTTCTGATTTTGGGATTTTCCCCCCAATGCAGCAGGTTAAAACGGGATCGAACCCGTTTGCCCGGCCTTACATGACCTTAGCTGTTGGTAGGCCGTTAAACATCAATAAACAAAGAAAAACAAACATCCATTAGTGTTGCTGATTTCTTGTTTATTTATTGTTTGCTTCCATTGTGAAGCATCATGTTTATTGCTCAGTGTGTCATGTATATGTTAACCCTTACACCGCTACTCACAACAATTGTCTTCTGCTGTTGCTTACATCTTGCCTTATTTCTCAATAAAAACACGGTTTGACAGCACTTCAATGGAAATGATTCTGAAGTGCTGTCAAAGCATGTTGTAAATTATTCTAAAGTGCTGTCATGTTTTTGATGATAAAAATGGAAAATAGAAAATAAACAGCAGACGACAACAAAAATAAGATAGCGGTGTAAGGGTTAAATGTATTTGTTATTGAAATGCAAATAGATAAATGCAAAGTGCTATTGAGTAGTTTAGCATGATACATCTTGTATATCATGTGTGAGACAAGCTATGAGATTGTGTCCCTAATGAGATCTGCAAAGTTATGATAGTTTAACTCTTTGCATGCTAGCGGTGAAAATAACATCCAACAAATTATTAATTCTTATATCCCTCTGTAAATATGTCTTGTAATTTCATTAGAATAGAGACCTCGATTCGATTCTAATGAAATTCCAAGACATATTCATAATATGTTTAAGGCGAAATAAAAATAAATACAATGAATTGCCGTCTGCTATTTTTGAATATTTATAGACTACAAATTTCCCAGCATGCAAAGAGTTAAATAATGTAAAAAGTCGACAAAACTTTTAGAGTAACTGCGGAATAGTGCTATTGACTGGCGACGTCGCTTTTCCAGGAATTGCGACAAAATGACGTAAACCAGGATTATTCTTAATTTTGAATTGGGTTATTGCCCATTATAAAAGTATATTATTACTGATCCTACTGCTTTTGGGTGGAGCCAAGTGATTATGGTGTGGCGAGGACCTGGCATCAGATCAGGATTATTCAGGTGGGTGGCAGGTGGGAGCATGAATGGGTAATTTAACGATCGGCGTTCATCCTTCCGACTGGAGACCAGGGGGCCGTTTCACTAAACTTCGTACGACTAAAATGTTCGTAAGGGCAAATTTAGGATCGTCTGAAAATTTCAATTGATGGATTTACATGCAGCCTATGCTCAATAAATGTAAATCCAATAAGGTTTTACAAGAAAACAGTGTTTATGTGATATTTACAGACTTTCATAATTTTGCACTTACGAACATTTTAGTCTTACGAAGTTTAGTGAAACGGCCCCCTGGTTTGGCCCTCACATACGTCTTTGGCATTTTGTATGTGACAGTTGAATCTGGTTATACCCCTTATGTGAGTATTACGATTATTCGTAATCCTATTTTAGGGGAAGGGGCCAAGTGACTTAGGTGTGATATGGACCTGGCACCAGGTCAGGTTATTCTAATTTCAGGGGACTGAAATTATTTTGTTATTTCTCGATGGTAATAAATAATTCCGTTCCTATTTTGGGATTTTCCCCCCCAAATGCAGTCAGGTTCCAAACAGGGATCGAACCCGTTTGCCCGGCCTTACATGACCTTAGCTGTTGATAGGCCATTAAACACCAATAAACAAACAAACAGGATTATTCTTATTTCAGGGCTGAATATATAGTTTTGTTATTGTAAATATTCAATTTTTATTTTGGGATTTTCCCCCCTTTTATACATGTACTTGAACATGTATATGTACTTGTACAGGTAATATATGGGATTTAGTACTAAAGCCATTGACCCGACCTTAAATGACCTTAGCTGTTGATAGGTCGTTAAACCCCAACAAACACGCAAACAGAACTTAATTTTAATGCCATATTTAGAAAATGCTGTGTAAATCTCAGTAATAAAACCATGGGTTGTTGCCTTTAATGGGGGTTACAATACATGTGGTCTGTTTAGTTTGCGAGGAGTCCTTTGGACTCCACGCACTTTAAACATATCAAATGTATTGTTCACCCCAGTAAACGCAATAGCCCATGGTTTTATTTGTTAATTAAAAATCATAATACACTAGTGTAATAAATGTGATGGCACCTTCTTGTTTTGTATGTACATGTATTTAATTTGCAATATTTTAATACTCTATTTTAGACAGATAGCCTTATTTTCAATGAAAACCTTTGCATTTAGTCACTAACCCTTAGACCGTTACTCACAACAATTGTCGTCTGCTGTTGCTTTTATATGTTGCCTTATTTCTCAATAAAAGCATGGTTTGACAGCACTTCAGAATGATTCTGAAGTACTGTCGAATCATGTTGTAAATCATTCTAAAGTGCTGTCAAAACATGTTTTGATGATGAAAATAGAAAATAAACAGCAGACGACAAAAATAATAAGATAGCGGTCTAAGGGTTATCTTTCTTTCAACACTACAGGCGTGTATAGTGGTATTGGCAAACAGTGTAGATCCAGATGATCCGACTCGTAGTCATCTTTTTGAGGACAAAAATACCCCCTTTTCATAAATGGACTAGTCTGAAAATCATTTTGTGATAATTGGATTGGTCGGAAATTTGCCATATCAAAACCGTTCCAGTTACTTAGGGGTGAAAGGGTTAAATTATATCCACAATTCACTGTGACTGAAGAAATGGGGTTTATCTTATTTGTGACCTGTGTAACTGCTAATAAAATAACAAACTCCTATAGCACACCCATGTAGCCTGATAATGATCGTGTTTGCTCGTTATCAGCATCACTGTTCGCCATTCAGTCAGGGAAACATCCATCAAAGGTTGGCTAATTACTAGCTGACTAATCTGGATCTACACTGTTTGAAACCATTGATTTTGATCTACTAGTATACTCAATGGATTAATGAGTTGTTTTTTTTACCGAAATGATACATTTTTTATGACACTATATGCACTGTTTGTATACATATTTACAACGAAATACATCATATAGATCTGTCCAAAATGTGTACGATTATAGTAAAACCAAGGTGTATGATCACGTGGTACTAACAACAACAGGTACTGAAATTTCCATAATCCATCTGATTCAAAGTACGTATTCTTTTATATTGTCCTTATTACTTAACGGATTTTGATGAAATATGACACATCAAACGCGTCTTGTTAAGCTGCATTTAGTGGTGTCTGTATTTTCGCCAAAACTTCTGTCGTTTTTGCGCTAATGATAAAAAAAACAGTCGATTTAAAAGAAAAATGTGATTTTTTCACAATTGCGAAAAGTCCGAGGGTGGTATACTTCAAAATGGTGCCAACATTCACCCAGAGGGTTACAGAGCGCAGACATACGGCATAGAACTCGTAATTGAATGTAGTTTCAGATGAAAATATGTCGGCAAAAATCCCACAAGGGGAGGGGAGGGTTTCCATTTCTGGTTGACTGCCTACAGTCGCCGCGGATACATAACTAATTGCAGGTGGGGTTCTGTAATTACAAGTAGGCCGCGAGCGCGAAATCGTAAAGTAGGGGGCTCTTGGGGTCCTCCCCCAGGAATTTTATAGATGCCAGATCGCGGCAGATGCGATTTCCTGACACCTAGGCCACGATAAAAGTCATCCAACTATTAGTGTAGTGTAGATTTTCGTCTGTTTTTTTTTTGCCGGGAGCGGGGGGGGGGGGAACCCTGGACCCCACCCCCCCCCCACCCCCCTCTGTATCCGCGCCTGGCCTACATGGTTAATACCGACGAATTATAAAATATATTCGGTTGAGCTTTAGACAACTTTAATTGGGGCGAGCTTTAGAGACCAAACTTAATCATTTCAACGTGCGTGACGTCATGTGTTGACGTCATTCCCTCGCCATACGTTGTAAATCTCGCGACGTCATTCAAAGCAAAATGGCGGCGTCCACGCTCGGTAGATTCGGTATTGTATCTGATTACAGGAGAGGATCCAGGATTTCAGGTTGGAGGGGGGGGGGGGGGGGGGGGGGGGGGGGGGGGGGGGGGGGGGGGGGGGGGTGGGGGGGGGGGGGGGGGGGGGGGGGGGGGGGGGGGGGGGGGGGGGGGGGGGCGGCGGACTTGGTTGGGACTCTTAAATAAATTGAAATAGTTTACTATATTTTTCGATATTTGATTGGGTCTACCGCTAAACAAATTCAGTTTGCTACGCTACACATTTGATTTCGTGTAAGGACCAAATCACTCGTGCATCATGTCACGATAATTAGCTCGTCTGGTTAAATAAAAAACGGTAGTTTCTACATTTAAAACTACAATTACGAGTGTCCAATTTGTAATGTTTCATTACTGCATTAGCACAATAAAAGTTTACTGAGAATAAATCACACAGTCTGATCGAGTTATTTAATTATATTATACTTACATTATAGTCAATGTTTTTGTCATACTGTCCCTTTAAACAATAGTTAACAGAACCGTCACCAGCGGTATCACACCAGTTTAGTGTCATCCGAATTATGGTGGGTGGGGGGGGGGGGGCTGATAGGGTGGGTGTGTCTTATTTTTTATTTTTTATTAAAAGTTGTTGTAAATAGTGTTAACAAACAATAGTTAATGATGTTTCTTCAACTATTATCAAATAAAAAATAATCTGGCATTACTGTTTAGGGGCGGGTGGGGATTATATTCAGTAAATTCATTGTATATTGCCTGATGATCTCTGAACATGTAGAGCCACCGGACACACACCACACCTGCATGACACACCGATGCTGTGTATTGAGGTAGAAATTTCCTGCGCTGCCGATTAAACCCAGCCGCTGATTTTTCGGCTCATTCTCTCCCAGGCACACAGAGTAGAATAGTAGTGTTGGTTTATTGTCGTCGGTGCGATGATGTGAGTGTTTGGTCAGTAAATAATGTGTTGTTTTTTCATACACGTTGAAACGTTTGAATAGTAAATTGAATTACCACTGCGGGTGTATTAATAAACATTTATTTAATATGTCTTTATCATTTGAAAATAGAATGGATTGATGGTGAGCATTCACTGTTAGATATATTTTTAAGTTAGATCGGAAGATGTTCGGGTGTGTGCAAGCCATGTACACTTGCATGTGTTTTCAAATGGATTCATGTACTAGTATTATATCAACAAATGCGGATCCCTGAGCTCGCGTGAACTATGTGACATGTGACACACATATTTCCGGTTTTGAGTGTCATATCTGTCAAAATACAAAGTCGAACTTTATTTGTATACTTATTTCTAATAATTATTAAAATGTATGTTCAGTGTGCGAAGCCATGTACACTAACTGTATTATTTTCTGTAAATATTTTGTTCTGATTTGGGCCCGGGATTTTCCTTCTATCCATACACAAGAAATATGGATTTGATCCTGTTAACCGACTTAAAATGACTTTAGCTGATGATAAGCCATTAAACTTCATTATATAAATAAATAATACTTATTAGTAATGTTGTGGAGCTAACCGAGTTTCAGTACTTTCAGTACTCTGATTAGAACTGGTTGAATAGTGACACAATTACACACATATATTTAATTCCTATAAAGAACATGTTGTGCCTACTGAGTGGGAACGTCCAATATATTACAGATACATGTATCGAAACATGAACGATGTATATATGAGCCGCGCCATGCGAAAACCGGACTTAATGACAATTTTTTCAGTTTTTACTTTTTTACGTATTCTGCATTATACATCTTTTAAAGGTCATATGCCTAAAAGATTATCAACTTAGCCCAAGGAGCGCCGTGGCGTAATGGTTAGTGTGTCGGACTACTGATCCAAGGGTCGTGGGTTCGAGCCTGACTAGCGGCGTGCGTTGTGTCCTTGAGCAAGACACTTTATCCACACTGCTCCAGTTCACCCAGCTGTAAATGGGTACCGATAATTCGTAGTTGCTCTGTAAATACGAATTACCGGCTTCTCTCAAAAATCTCTACCTCCGTTCTTTCTCCCATTCTTGGGAGACGACATGCAAGGTCATAGAGCCAGTGCCGCCGTTAAATATAAGCAAAAAAAAAATGAAAAACTTAGCCCAATTATTTTTCATTTTATAAGTACTTTTACAACGCATGGTAAAAACGTATACAACGTTTTAGATCAATGACGGCTACGATTTTATCAAAATGGCGCGAGTGGTGTTTATAAAATACCCGGATAAGTCATATATTATCGCATTTCAACCAAATTTGGATATCTCGTAGCATGGCCAATTGTTTACCATTAACTCAAGACAAAATATGAAAATAATGTTTCATCATGGCCAGTGTTGCAGTAGCTATGGTAACGTCATGTTTTATTTTGGATTGCGACCCAAATATCGTAATTTGTATGCATATTTTAGAAAGAACGCAGATTGAGAAGGGCTTGCTTTTCCGAGTTTGTTTGTTGTTGGCTCAAATAAATTTTAGGTTAAATGATAGCGACATTAATTTAATGTTTCATACGCGAGGACATATTTTGAAAAATGTGACGTCATGACAGGAAATGACATAGTTTAACGAGTTTAACGAGTGTCTGCTCAGTCTCATGAGAACATGCCAGAAAAACTAAAATGTGCTATTAAATACTGCATCGTAACGCATACATAAAGACGAGATGATGATGATGATGAGAAATGTATTCGGTGAAAGTGCACCACCGGGATGGCAATTTGCGAGCAATATATTCAGAGAGACGGTGGACGGGAACGCGCGAAGGGTTAGGCCAGAAATGGAAGTTCAAAAGTGACGTTTTCAGATGTTGTGACACAAAGTAAAAGTCTGGGTTGATGGATCATTGTGCGGTTTCAAAACTTACAACCTCCGTAACGGAACTGTTTTGAAGATCATTCGTACATTTGCGACCAGTGCAGCCCCAGATCAGCTTGCGGGTCGCTGGTTGTGCAGTGTTCACTGGTTTTTTAAGGACATGTGGGTCCCCTGATAATCCAATGATTCATGCATACAACATACATGTGAAGATTTTTACATTCTTACTATATCCCACACAGTGCATGGAATTTCCATGTCGGCCATCTTAGTGTGTACAAGCCATCGGCCAGTTTTACCCTACCCTTACTGCGTTTGACACATACCACTAATAATATGACAAACACATGAATAAAATTTGGTGCAACATGATGGGGATACATCAGACAACAGCGTGCTATGTCTTGTTTTCATCAAATGTATATACAAAGTCTGATATATGGAATGGTGTGTCGACCCTTTGTTGAAATGTGTAACAGTAAGAACAATACACAGTGCTGTATATATATGCATGTATTACCATACATACTGTATCGATTCCAGTGACTTGTAAGCAGTTATCCGAGTGCATTGTTACTACTTGCCTGCCATGCGAGTAAATACGGTTTTATTTTTATCTGTGTCAGATGTACTTCTAATAATAGACAATGCACAGTTTGACATTTTACACATGGAAAAGGTGTCCATTGTATATGTGATGGTAGAAAAGCTCAGATATCTAGCGTTTTGTGTAGTCTACTGAAATAATCTTTATATGACGTTGTCATTCTATATATCTGGGACATAGATTTGCTGCCATAGTATTGGCTGTACGTGTCAAACGCTACAAGTGGTGAAACTATCCGATAGCATGTATAAACTAAAATGGCGGAGTTGGCAACTCAGTGCTCTGAAAATATACTCACTCTAGGAAGAACAGGGTCAGATATACTTATATAGATATTCAGTCACATGTATGATTCTACTACATTTGAAACAAAATGTCATAATCTGTATAGTCAGTCCTTAACACGTGTGTCTCAATAGTGGAGCATATTCTGTTCACAACTATGGCGGTTAGTTAAGAATATGTTGCACTGTTTTTCTCAAACTATCCGAGCTGTAGCGAACTGACGCCAGTGCCACTTCGGCAATTATTCACACAAAGGCCTTGACCTTGGGGTACGATCAGGGGTCTGATCGTCGTGGATTTGTAACATCATGATAGAGAATCATTAGAGAAAGGCATTTGGGAAATACATTATAACATTTTTTTTCCTCGACGTTAAGTTTTCGAATTTTTGAAGATGGACGGACGGACGGACGGACGCTGACTACGACGCCGGGGGTATGCCATAAGCACTCCACTCTTCAAAGGCTCGCTAAAATGACGTCAAAAACCGCTGAACCTTTACTTGTTTGTGACGTTAACTGGTAAACTATGCAACAAAAGAATTTCATATTCGTGTTCATGAAATGTATTTTTATGCTACCGCCACCGAATGGTGAGAGGTGGGAGTGGGGGGCGGGTAGGGGACATACTGTGTTACATACTGTGTTACCATCCGTACGTACATCCCATAACCATAGCGCTCGGGTATCCTTGCACAGATCTGCTTGACATTTCACACACCCATTTCTCTGATGGCCTGCATGGTTTAATGCTGTAACAAATCAACGCTACTCTGGCCCTCTGTGTTTTCAAATGTACCACGTTTTGTTTTGCTGCCAGCGAGGGCATTCGTGTGCCGACAGGTCACATTTCTAGTTTGATAATGGTTTGCCATTTATTTGTAGTCCTATTCATCTTTAAACATTTTAATGATTTCCGATATGCATATATATCTACATCTATATTGAAACTTAGTTAAAATCAAATATGATCGACAGCCAAAAAAACGTACATATCTTTCAAATTAGAAAAGAATGGCGATTCAGAAAATGCAAAATCCCAATATTATAGTTTTCTCTCATTTTGTATCTAGTTTCTGCGATAAATTGAAAATGTGTGTAAATTGTGTCATGCCAGTCATCGAGCAGAAGAAATGACTGAATAATAATTAATTTATGTTTCCGGCCACATTTCCAAGCCGCAAAAAAAACCCACAGACAACAACGAAATAACTGTTGGTAAATGTACGTTTTAGATAGGTTGTTGTCATATAGCAACTATAGTTACTAAAGTAGGCGGAGCATAACTTTTTAAGCGTAGCGTGGCTGGCATTGGTCATTGGAGGGCCGTTGTATAATCACTGCTGATTGCTAGCACGAAACCTCAAATAATGGGTTGTTGGTAGATTTGGCTGACCGTGGCCGTCCAATAAATTATAGCGAGTAAACACATTACATTTCCCACAAGGCCACTTACGCTAACACATACGTCCGTCCCACGGAGCACATTATCGCTCATGATGCAAGGTTCTTGCATAGATGCCGCACAGCAGATAGCTAATTATTCACCCGGCATTACGAAATATGCCGGTGAATATACAGTTTTCGTTTTTCTGCCCGGTCATCCATTCGTCCGTCAGGCCGTAACAAATAAACTTAACATTTTTATTTTTAATTATTTTAAACTTCGATTTGTCAGTCCAGGCGATGGTCGCTGCTCACTGTTTGTTCCACGTTTTCATGCATGTGCCTACTTTTCCCAAACATATAAAAAGTTATCTACTTTATCGTAATTAAAAGTTCCCCCGCCCCCCCCCCCCCCCCCTAAAAATAAAATAAAATATTTACCATATATGGAATGTACACACCTTCTAAGAGCTATTAACATGTGCATGCGCGCGTGCGCGCGTGCACGCGTGCGCGCGTGCGCGCGTGCGCGCGTGCCTTCCTGGGTGCGCGTGCGCGCGTGTGTGTGTGTGTGTGGGGGGGGGGGTGGGGGTGCTAACAATAAGATTTGTAAAGCCATTTTAGAATTTGTGGACCGATTTTGAAAACCTAACGTTTGTTTTCTTAGTTACATCATGTCAAAGCTATCTATCTAGCCAAGTTACTGAGTCACTTACCAACGCTTTTCCTTTCTGGACACAACTCGTCACTCTCCAGCTCCTTTATGCCCCATGTTAATTTTCCCATTAGAACAGTGTTTGTTTTTTTCCGCAACAAAATCAATATTTTATGGCCTTTCATCAAATAATATTTTGGGAGGGTGATGTTTTTGGTTATTTGGACCAACGTTTATATATGTATGCACAATATACTCGTACATACGCAGTAAAACATGGTATTCTGCACATAACATCTAACGTCTAGCAGATTATACATCCAAGGCTATAAGCCCGCCATTCATGTGAAGTGTTGTATCTTTGCACGGACATTAGCGGCCGGTTGTGCTCTGGTGATGCAGCCATCATACAGCGATGTTACAAAATCGACTGTTTCATAAACAACTCATATAGTCAGCCGAAATAGCGCGGTCGGTAGAGCGTTGGACTCGGGATCCCGCCAGTGCCGTAATTTTCGGCGTGTCCTTGGGCAAGACAATTCGTGATAGCCTAGTCATATCAGATGGGGACTTAAAAAGTCGGTCCCGACATGCAAAGTCCTTGAACCAGTGCCGTCTTAAAATATGCAAGAATTTACATTTACAACAACTCATATGTGACCCATTTGCAACATTTCGCAAACAACATTTGTCATTTGCATGTGATGAATATTTCCATTATAAACAGAATCATAGTACGTATTATATGTTTAATTAAAACAATTCACATACATTGGATGTC